>OY763889.1:14178290-14390068 GCA_963667165.1 Barbarea vulgaris | reverse complement strand
GAAATTACCATTTTTCGGAACACGGGTGTTACAAACGTCGTTGGTAGCCGGTTAGGCTTAAGGCGGATCATCTAAGGAAATTGGATTTCCCAGTTCCTCTTCCACGTCTGCGGGATATGGCTTACGACATTGTCCATTGACAGTGAAGTCTCCTCCATCAAGATTCCAAAGTACCACAACACCGTTTGGTTTACTTCCTTGATCTTGAATGGTCCGGACCATCGAGATTTGAGTTTTCCAGGAAAGAGTTTCAAACGTGAGTTAAACAGTAAAACCTGGTCATTTGGTGTAAACTTCTTTGGATTAATATTCTTGTCATGATATGCCTTAGTCCTTTCCTTATAGATCCTTGAATTCTGGTAGGCATTAAAATTTATCTCCTCCAACTCATTCATTTGAATCAAACGTCTTTCAGTTGCTGGTTTGATGTCGTAGTTTAACTTCTTTACCGCCCATTCAGCCTTGTATTCGATCTCAATTGGAAGATGACATGATTTTCCATAGACGAGGTGAAAAGGAGTGGTACAAAGAGGAGTTTTGAATGCGGTCCTATATGCCCATAGAGTATCATCAAGTCTTACCGACCAATCCTTCCTCGTTTCTCCTACTGTTTTCTCCAAGATCCTTTTGATTTCTCTATTGAACACCTCCACTTGTCCACTGGTCTGAGGGTGATAAGTTGTAGCGACCTTGTGTCTCACTCCATATTTCTTCAAAAGATTCTCTAACACTTTGTTGATGAAGTGGGAACCTCCATCGCTAATCACAACTCATGGAACGCTAAACCTTGGAAAGATGATCGACTTGAACATCTTCATCACTACTTTTGCATCATTTGTGGGGCAGGCAATGGCTTTTACCCACTTAGACACGCAGTCAACAACAACAAGAATGTATTTGTTTCCATATGATGAAGGAAAAGGACCCATGAAGTCAATTCCCAAACATCAAATACTTTGACTTCTTGTATGAAGTTTTGCGCCATCTCATTTCTTTTGCTGATGTTCACTTTTCTTTGGCAAGCATCACACTTAGATATAAAGCCATGGGCTTCCTTAAACATGGTTGGCCACCAAAAACCAGCTTGTAATGCCTTAGAGACTGTTTTGTAAGTGGCAAAGTGTCCACCATAGTCTGATCCGTGACAAGCAAAGAGAATACCAGGAACATCCTCTTCTGGAAAGCATCTTCTAAACAATGAATCAGAACACTTCTTGTATAAATAAGGCTCATCCTAACAGTATCTTCTAACCTCACGCAAAAAAAAATATCTTCCTGTAACCAAAGAATTGAGGAGGCTGAACATCTGTTGCTAAGTAGTCAGCAATAGGGCGCGTGACAGGGATAAGACGGGGTTCGTGTTGTAGGTTTTTTAGGATGAGTCTCAATGTGTAGGAATTCTTCAACCACGTTCTTAGAACACCCCTGATGATTCAAAGTTGAAACTTTGTCGCATAAAACATTTTTGAACCAGATTTTTCCCGGTTTGGGAGCTTCTTTCACCGTGAGGCCTGGGGCTTCTTTTGTAACGTTTTGTGGCTTCTTCTTTTCAGCTCCAGCGTCTATAGTCAGATTTTCCCCATCGGGTTCAGTTGAACTATCAGAGCTCTTTGTAGGGACTGCAGGATAGAAGACCCTCTTCTTGACTTTGGAGAAGTAAAGTCGTCTTTTAGAAAAATCAACAATTTCTCCCACAGTATCGAGGAAAGTGTTTCCAAAAATCAATGGCATATGAGTGTTCTCACTCATCTTTATTGATGTGGACATCAAATATGGAGACCCTCTACTTCATCAAGAGCCTCTTCCACACGTCCTTGGCTGCACCAAATCACACAGAATCAAGATAATTCATTCAAAACCCGAATTGCCTTATTATGAACCGGATGCCTTAAATATCCAATAGCTTTTTCGGAAACTTGTTGGGAACGACTTGGAGACCCTCTACACCTTCAAGATGCTTCCAATAATGCATCATTACATGCCCAAGCTGTCCAGATACAAGGAACCTCACATTTTCCTTATTCGGCCAAAATCAAGCTTTAAAGGCTATGTCAATCAAATAGTTGATCGATTGATAATTTAAGCTGATTCATTTTTATTTATGTTGATTTATTTTCTTATTTAATATCTTAGATTAGCTGACTACGAGCTTATAAAATCTCAGCTCTTGATTCATTGTAAAATTACCCTTGAATTTGAAAGAAATAAGAAAAACTGAGAGTTTTCTCACCTTTAAAGTTTCGGCTTTGTTTGCTTGTCTTTTCTATTGTGTGGGATTCCCTTAGAGAGCAAGTGGGATCTTTGTCTTTGTGTTTGATTCACATATACATGGATTCATGTTCTTATCACAAAGTCATTCTGTAACTTTGTGTGGCAAACTTTGATCCATCTGGTTCTCAATCTTCACTCCATTTTGTTGCTGATTCAAAGAGCGTGTTACCACAATCTGAACTAGCCTCATCTCGATCCATTTCACTCCATTAATCGTCAAGCAAAGAGCATGTTACCACTAACTTCTTGGCCACATAACTATCCTCATCTCATCTAAGGTTTCGTGCCTATATCGTCTTGGTTTCAGAGCAGAAAGGTTTTATCTTTTATAGTTTTTCACTTTTTCTTTATTTCTCTTTTATTTTTGTTTCATATTTTTTTTTTTTTTTAATTTCTTCTATTTTATTCCATCATCATAGCAAGAAATAAAATATCCAGAAAAAGTTTATTACTTTCTTTTTGTTTTCTTTCTTTTATTTAAAAAAAAAGTTCCAGAAAAAACAAAATACAATGCAAAATTTGTTATTAGTTTCGAGGACGAAACTCTTTCAAAAGGGAGAGTATGATGTGGACATCAAATCTGGAGACCCTCTACTTCATCAAGAGCCTCTTCCACACGTCCTTAGCTACACCAAATCACATAGAATCAAGATAATTCATTCAAGACCCGAATTGTCTTATTTTGAACAGAATGCCTTAAATCTCCAACGACTTTTTCCCAAATTTGTTGGACGTGACATGGAGACCCTCTACACCTTCAAGAGGCTTCCAAGAATGCATCATTACATGCCCAAGCTGTCCAGATACAAGGAACCTCACATTTTCCCTATTTGGCCAAAATCAAGCTTGATTGATTTATAATTTATGCTGATTTATTTTTATTTATGTTCATTTATTTTCTTACTTAATTCCTTAGATTAGCTGACTACGAGCCTATAAAATCTCAGCTCTTGATTCATTGTAAAATCACCCTTGAATTTGAAAGAAATAAGAAAAACCGAGAGTTTTCTCACCTTTGAAGTTTCGGCTTTGTTTGCTTATCTTTTATATTGTGTGGGATTCCCTTAGAAAGCAAGTGGGATCTTTGTGTGGCAAACTTCGATCCATCTTGTTCTCAATCTTCCCTCCATTTCGTTGCTGATTCAAAGATTGTGTTACCACCATTTAAACTGGCCCCATCTCGATCCACTTCACTCCACCAATCATCAAGCAAAGAGCGTGTTACCACCAACTTCTTGGCCCCATCACTATCCTCATCTCAGCTAAGGTTTATTGGCTATATCATCTTGGTATCAGAGATGAAAGGTTCTATCTTTTTTAGTTTTTCTTTATTTCTCTTTTATTTTTGTTTCATCTTTATTAAAAAAAAATAAAAAAAATCTTCTATTTTATTCCATCATCATAGCAAGAAATAAAAATCTAGTAAAATTTTATTACTTTCTTTTTGTTTTCCTTTTTTTATTTAAAAACAAGTTTCAGAAAAACAAAACACAATGCAAAATCTGTTTTTAGTTTCGAGAACGAAACTCTTTCAAGAGGGAGAGTATGATGTAAACATTAATGCTAGACATCCTCTACTTCATCAAGAGCTTCTTCCACACGACCTTAGCTGCACCAAATCACACAGAATCAAGATAATTCATTCAAGACCCGAATTGCCTTATTTTGAACCGAATACCTTAAATCTCCAATGGCTTTTTCCCAAACTTGTTGGGTACGACTTGGAGACCCTCAACACCTTCAAGAGGCTTCCAAGAATGCATCAACATGCCCAAGCTGTTCAGATACAAGGAACCTCATATTTTTCTTATTCGGCCAAAATCAAGCTATAAAGGTTATATCAATCAAATAGTTGATTGATTTATAATTTATGCTGATTTATTTTTATTTATGTTGATTTATTTTCTTACTTAATGTCTTAGATTACCTGACCACGAGCCTATTAAATCTCAGTTTTAGATTCATTGTAAAATCACCCTTGAATTTGAAAGAAATAAGAAAAACTGAGAGTTTTCTCACCTTTGAAGCTTCGGCTTTGTTTGCTTGTCTTTTCTATTGTGTGTGATTCCTTAGAAAGCAAGTGGGATCTTTGTCTTTGTATGCGATTCACATAGGCATTGATTCATGTTCTTATCACAAAGTCATTCCGCAACTTTGTGTGGCGAACTTCGATCCATCTTGTTCTCAATCTTCACTCCATTTCGTTGCTGATTCAGAGAGCGTGTTACCACCATTTGAACTAGCCCAATCTCAATCCACTTCACTCCATCAATCATCAAGCAGAGAGCGTGTTACCACCAACTTCTTGGCCCCATCACAATCCTCATCTCATTTATGGTTTCGTGCCTATATCATTTATAATCTGAAAGTCAACAGGAACAAGATACCCTGCCACTTGCACCATTAGATTTTGCACAAAACCAAGTGGGGTTATGTTCCCAAGTTAATAGAAATAGTTGAGGTTTTCATGTCAACAATTCCCAGCTCCCTTACAATAGTATTAGACATCACATTCACATTAGCTCTTATGTCACTTAGAGAGTCAAGAAAATCCATACCTGTAATCGTGCAAGGAAAGATAAACTTCATTGGATTACGTATCCTATGAAGCGTCCTTTGATGTGGTGGTTTATTAATCCAGTCGTGATTTTCTTGCAGTGTTGGTGGATCAAGGTTGATGGTTTGACACGTGATCATAGATGTAGCATCTTCCTTATCTTCAACAATCATAACATTGCAACTTAGTCTTGGATTTTTCTCGGGTTTACTAGGAAGAAAACCAGCTGGTCTCTTCGCACTTTCTGCGATTTCAGCAACTTGTACTTCAACTTTCTTGATATGGGTAGCTAGGCTATTCAATTCCACATTCAACCCATTGAAACAGTCAATCATGCTCTGCAACTTAATGCCATGACTTTCGATGTTATGGGCGTTTTGCACCTCTCTTTCCATAAGTTGTTGTACATACGCCAAAAGTTATTGATGACTCGCCACGATATGTTGTTGCTGATTCTCTGTGAACTGATCCATCATAGCCTCAATCTTTTCCATATCCACTAGTGCTTGAGTTGGAGTTTGAAAACTCGGCTGAAAGTTTTCTCGATTAAGCCTTCATGTTTTTCGCTTTGTTGGATTCTCTTTAGATTATCAATGTAGTAGACCTCTCTCTTATGTTCTTCAACACCGTTGGTCTTGCACTCTCGATAGTCCCTAACATCAACATCTCCCACGTCCTCACATTGGTACACTCCTCTTTGTCGGTCCTTAGGAGGCTTAACTATCATCGTTTTCAGCTCAAGAGTACGCTTCAAATTTGAATTTGGCTTGACGTCTTCCACACTTTCCTCACAGACCTGGTACCAATTTTTACTGCTCAGAACCATGTTGCTGATAAGTTTCCTAGCTCCAGCTGCGGTTCTGGTCGTGAAGTCCCCGTCACTTGAAAGGTCGAGCTTCTGCTTGAATTCTTCGATAACTCCTCCATAGAAAATTTCTAACAAACTCAGTTCATCGAACTGATGGTGAGGACAATCTCTCTTGTATTCTTCAAAACGTTCTATAGCCTCATGGAATGGTTCATTTGATCCTTGTTTAAAGTCTCAAATTCTCCTCCTCATACGTCCAATCTATTCCTTGTGTAGAACTGTTTGAAGAAAGTTTGCTTGCATTTTTCCCAAGTAATGATTGATCCTGGGGGAAGAGACTTCATTCTGTGAGCTTTATCAACCAAAGAGAATGAGAATAGCGTACACTTCAAATAGTTTTCGGAAACTCCATTGGATCTCCTTGTACTGTATATTTCTTCGAACCTCTCAATATGGTCTATGGGGTCTTCTTGATTCAAAACACGAAACTGATGTCGTTCGACCAAAGTTATGAGCTGTGGGTGAATCTCAAACTCTCCAAGAGGTGGCAAAGGGCAGATGGGGTTTCGAATTTTGAAGAGGGCTTCCATTGAATCAGATTCTCCGAGTGTGCGGTCTTGAAGATCCATCAGTCCTTGTGCAAAAGGCGCTTGTCTTTACTGAAAAGAAACTTGAACAAAAGAAAAATCAAAAACTAAAAAGTAAAAAGTAAATAAAATAAAGGTCTTAGACGTTATCCTAATCTTAAACTCATAGGCAACTTAAATAGTCCCGCCAAAAACTAGATGTGTGTCAGGTTTTAACCTTGAATAACACAACAATAAAGCTGCAAATGCACAATAAATCGGTTGTAGTACTTAAGGTATCAATCCCACAGAGACTAATAAGTTACACGGCGAGTTTCCTAGAGAAGATCAATAAGGCCAAGATAAAATAAATGGGGTTTTGTTTGGGGGTTTTATGACAAACAAAAAGAGAAAGCAAACAATGAATAAAGTGATGTAAATATCAATAAACGAAGTGTTAGGCCGTAGGGAATTCTCAGGGTATCATGGATTGTTTCACAAATTCATATTGATATACAAAAGCAATACAACATATTTCACAATCTTTATGCATATTTTGGGTGTGGGTCATGTATCCACATAATGGCTTTTGTATCTATATGTTCTAGGCAACATCATCATCGCCAGGTTTTGATATAAGATTGTCATTTCCACTAGAAGATCATCAAGGTACTCTCATCGCTTCTACTCTTCTCTATTCCAAATTTAGGGGGTTTACAGATATCTAGGATTTTTTATTTATTTATAAAATTCAAGTTTTGTCACTTGTTTCCTTCTATCATTTGCCGGATTGAAGGCTAATGTTGTAAGGACCCAAAACTTTTTATGGCCCAATATGAATTCAGCCCAATCAAATAAAAATCCATCACCAATTTTTAGTTTTGTCCCACATTGGAATCTAACAAATTTTCTTTCCCTTTCTTCTCCTATAAATACAACATCTCCCCATCACATTTCTCACCAAGTCAAAGTAGTACTTTGCAAAGGGAGCTAGCACCAGTTGAGCCAGCTCCCACTGGCGGAATTCCGGTGAGATTCTGACGAGTCTCCGGTGAGAATTTTGGTGAGATTCCGACGAGTCTCCGGTGAGAATTCCGGCGAAGTTCCGGCGAAGTTCCGGCGATCTCCGGCGAGTTTCCGGTAATTTTCCGATCAACTTTTTATTTAGCAAGTTAGGACGGTTAGAGGTCGGCTCTAGTTAATTAGGTCAGTTTGGGTTGACCGTTGACTTTTAGTTGACTGTTGACCGCGTTGACCGTTGACCGGCATTGACCTCCGTTGACCGGCGTTGACCAGCGTTGACCGGTTTGAACCGCTCGGTCCATTATTCTCGGAATACCACCGTTCTGACTAGTTCTTCACTGCGGTTTCAGTTTTGAAGCCCGTTCGAGCACCCGGAGAACCGTAGTCGTCTGTTACCAAGGTGAGGGCTTTTCTGCAATCTTTTGTATTCGTCTGAAGAAAATTAATTACGAATAGTTTAGTAATTAAATGTGATTGTCTCTGTGATCGAGTCTAGACATATTTGATTGTAACCGGACATAGGAATATAGAGGATTCAACCCAGTTATTTTCACATGATGTTGTTAGTAAGTTGGTTGTTATATATACACTACAAGAAAACAGCCGGAAAACCAACGTCATTTCCGACGGACCCGTGTCCGACGAAATTGCAATTTTTTACTTCGTCGGAAATCCGTCGGAAATCTGTCAGAAATTCCGACGAATTTCCGACAGACTACCGCCCGTCGGAAATCTGTCAGAAATTCCAACGGAGTTCCGACGGATTTCCGTCCGTCGGTAATCCGTCGGATATCCGTCAGAAAATTCCGACGGATTTCCGACGGATAGAACCACCGGCCATTTCCGACGGATTTCCGACGGAATAGTCGGCGGTCGTCGGAAATCCGTCGGAAAATATGAACGTTAAAAGAGCCGTTGGTATCGCAGGTTACAGATTTTGGCAAACCGTCGGAAATCCGTCGGAAATTTGGGGTTTCATGGCTTTTTTAACAAATTTTACACAATAAACCTCAAATAACTACTTATATTATAAGATTATTAGATATAACACAATTTAAACTTAGTATTTACGTAAAAATATTGTTTTCAAGATTTTGGGATGATTTACACTTAACTTCTACATAATGAAATATATACTTTAACTTACATGTTTACTAGTTCCTAAGTATAAATCTTAATTTTGATAAATTTCTTATAAACGGAGATGATTATTGTAAACTTATCATTAAAATCATTAATAAACCACACTACAAACACATTTCAATTGAAACGAATCGAAAAAACTCACGAAACCACAAACCCGTCGGAAATCCGTCAGAAATTTCCGACGGATTTCCGACGGGTTTAGGGAAACACGTGTTGGTTTTTAAGGTTTGTCTGACAAAAGGAATAACATATATTTTTCTAAAGTCCGTCGGAAATCCGTCGGACATTTCCGACGGATTTCCGACGGACAGTGAAATTTTGGCAAAATCAAACGTTTTCGTGTCCCGCGTTAGTTGAATTTTACGAAATAATTTCGAAAAATTCCGACGGATTTCTGACGGAAATTCCGTCAGAAAATTCTGTTTATAAGCTTCATCTTCTCCGCGAGCTCAAACGAAAAATCATAGTAAATTCGTTAGATTTTATAAATTTTAGGTTTTCAAAGTTAGATTTAGGTTTGGAATGTTAGATTTAGGTTTGGAATGTTAGATTTAGGTTTTTAATGTTAGTTTTAAGTTATAAATGTTAGTTTTAGGTTTGGAATGTTAGTTTTAAGTTTTGGAATGTTAGATTTAGTTTTTGTGATGTTAGATATGGGTTTTGAATATTAGTTTTAGGTTTGGAATCCATTTAGATTTTATAATGTTTGATTTAGGTTTTCAAAGTTAGATTTTAAGTTTGGTTTGTATATATATATATATTGAATGAATTTTAAGAAATTTGTGAATTTAGAATTTTAGAATGTTATAGATTTACGTTTTGAATGTTAGTTTTAGGATAAAAATGTTATATTTAGATTTTGCAATGTTAGATTTAAGGTTTTCAATGTTAGATTTAGGTTTATAATGTTAGTTTTAGGATAAAATTGTTAGATTTATATTTTGGAATGTTAGATTTAAGTTTTGAATGTTAGATTTAGGTTTGGAATTTTAGTTTTAGGATAATAATGTTAGATTTAGGTTTTGTAATTAGATTTAGGTTTGAAATGTTTCTTTTAGGTTTCTAATGTTTAGTTTTAGGTTTGGAATGTTAGATTTAGATTTATAATAATGTTATATTAAGATTTTGGAATGTTAGATTTAAGTTTTGAATGTTAGATTTAGGTTTGGAATTTTAGTTTTAGGATAATAATGTTAGATTTAGGTTTTGTAATTAGATTTAGGTTTGAAATGTTTCTTTTAGATTTCTAATGTTTAGTTTTAGGTTTGAAATGTTAGATATGGATTTATAATAATGTTATATTAAGATTTTCGAATCTTAGATTTAAGTTTTGAATGTTAGATTTAGGTTTGGAATTTTAGTTTTAGGATAATAATGTTAGATTTAGGTTTTGTAATTAGATTTAGGTTTGAAATGTTTCTTTTAGGTTTCTAATGTTTAGTTTTAGGTTTGGAATATTAGATTTAGATTTATAATAATGTTATATTAAGATTTTCGAATGTTAGATTTAAGTTTTGAATGTTAGATTTAGGTTTGGAATTTTAGTTTTAGGATAATAATGTTAGATTTAGGTTTTGTAATTAGATTTAGGTTTGAAATGTTTCTTTTAGGTTTCTAATGTTTAGTTTTAGGTTTGGAATGTTAGATTTAGATTTATAATAATGTTATATTAAGATTTTCGAATGTTAGATTTAAGTTTTGAATGTTAGATTTAGGTTTGGAATTTTAATTTTAGGATAATAATGTTAGATTTAGGTTTTGTTATTACATTTAGGTTTGAAATGTTTCTTTTAGGTTTCTAATGTTTAGTTTTAGGTTTGAAATGTTAGATTTAGATTTTGAAATTTTAGATTTTGGTTTTTAATGTTAGTTTAAGGTTTAAAATCTTATATTTAGATTTTCGATTGTTAGATTTAAGTTTATATAAAAATATAAAAATTTACAAATAGGATATTTGTAATTTACAAATAGGATTTTCGATTGTTAGATATAAGGTTTTTTTATTTGTATATTTATATAGGATATTTGTAAATTTATATTTTTTTTTGTTTTTCAATATTTGAGAATTAATTTTTTAATTATATAAAATATGAATTTTGTAATTGTTTTAAATTATTATTATTAATATTTATTTCATTTCTATATTTTTAAATATAGAATTATTTATTAAATTATTTTGGATTTTAAATAATTTTTTTTTATTATAATTTAGCCAATCCGTCGGAAATCCGTCGGTAATACGCCGTCGGAAATCCGTCGGAATATAAGCCGTCGGAAATCCGTCGGAAATATGTCCGACGGATTTCCGACGGCTTGCCGGAACCGGCAAACCGACGGATTCCCGACGGCTTGCCGGAACACGGAACCGACGGATTTCCGACGGCTTGCCGGAACACGGATTTCCGACATATTGCCGGAACCGGAAAACCGACAGATTTCCGACAGATTTCTGATTCATATTTTCCGTCGGAAATCCGTCGGAAATACCGACGGTTTTCCGACGAATTTTGCATTTCCGACGAGATAGAAGCGACGGACGAATCCGTCAGAAATCCGTCGGAAATGGCCAATTCCGACGGATTCCCAACGGATTTGGCCGTCAGTTTCGCGCCAGTTTTCTTGTAGTGATATATTATTATATCTATACAGTATGGATGAGAAAACGGGGATACAGAGACGGACTTCTGTATCGCGCCGTATTGTGTGCGGGGGTGAGGGCAACCTAAGTCGATCTGTTGCCCGGCACCTTAAGATCGATAAAGCGTCCACTGGGCGGCGCGTTTGGGCACTGACGCCATTCGGTAAGCCTCTACGGAGGGTGTGGGCGAGCACTCAAGTCGCCAAATAGGACCATTGTTCGCTGTTTGAGCACTGTAGGTGCTGTGATTGTTCATGTTTAGTCTAAATTATTTCTGTGATTAATTTTCTCTTCTCGAGGCAGAGGTTTGTGCGATTGGCATTCCAATACCTCACTGAGTGACTTCCCTGTTACTCACCCCCCCCTTCTTCCCCTTTCAGGTGAGCCTGAAGCATAGTTCCGTGCTCGACGTGTTGGGTGCCGTTTTGGGGAATTGTGGGTTGTTTCACTATTTCGGTGTTGTTTTAAATTACATAAATGTATTATGGATTTACGTATTTATCAGATTTATCTGATCATGTTTAATAAAGTGGTTATTATTTAGTGGAGTTCTATAGTTTTGTACGCGTGGCACGCCGTTCTCGAGAGAGGCTGAGACGGGTGTTACATTTTGGTATCAGAGCCAAGTTTAGCTGACTCGTTTCTGACCCGAGGGCTAGATGAGTTAGAGCGTAGTGGATTTTTGATTCGAATTTTCTGGGATGTGAGTTTTTCAAAATTAAATGGCACCCCTTTTGTTGAGTATTAGTGTGTTAGTCGTTAGCGCTTGAATATCTGCAAAAGCTTTAACCAGCTTGTTCCTCTTTCAGATGCTTCCAGCAAGAGTTACCCGTTCTCAGGGCGGTAGGGCTTCGGGCATGCCTGTTTTGCGAGAGGAGGCAGCCGAGAGTGTCCATGTTGGAGGCAGCCAGGTTGAGTTTGACCGACCCGCTGCTCAACAGGTGGATCAGGATGCTGTTATCCGGATTGCTCAGGAGGCAGCAAGACAGGCTGCTCAGGACGCCGTTCAGCAGATTGCTCAGGAAGCTGCCAGGGTAGCAGCGCAAGAGGCAGCACAGGTAGCCGCACAGGAGGTTGCTCGTGAGATCGCACATCAGGCGCCGCAGCCTCAGCGAGCACCACCAGTCCTTGTACAGGAAGTAGGCCAGGCCCCAGGTCACGCAGAGTTATTAGAGGAGTTGAGGAGGTACCGTGAAAGGTACGGTGGTCAGTTAGGTGGAGATCAGGCTGCTGGTGAGATACGTCGTGATGTTCGACAGTCAGTGGACCGTGAGCAATTTCCTCCACCACCACCTGTCAGATTCAGAGAGGGACCCACGTACTGGGAGTTTATGAGACAGATGAAGGATATGGGTTTGGATCAGTTTGGAGGGGTTGTGGATGCCACCACCGCGGATAATTGGAGGAGGCGGTTGGAGCGCAACCTTGATTACATGAGGTGTCCTGCAGAGTTTCGTTTTGATTTGGCTACACAGTATCTAAAGGATGATGCCTTAGCTTGGTGGGAGGCAGTTGTAGAGGGGACCCATGCACGTTATGACCTAACTTATGATGATTTCAGGAGGGAGTTTACTAGGAAATTCTTCCCTCGAGAGGCCATAGACGAGAAGGAGAAAGCATTTCAGGACCTTCGTCAGGGCACCATGACTGTCATGGAATATGAGCTAGAGTTCACTCGCCTTCGCAGATTCCTTGGACGGTATATGGATGAGCAGGAGCTAATCAGGAGGTTTATGAAAGGGTTACGAGTGGAGATTCGCAACCGTTGTGCAGTAAGGGATTACCATAGTATGCAGGAGTTAGTGGAGAAAGCTGTTATTCAGGAGATGGGTCTTCAGGAAGAGCAGAAGCTTAGCAGAGTGACACAGCCACCGAGGAGGACTGGGGGACAGTCAGGACCACCGCGTTGTCCCCGTTGTGGCCGCAACCACTTTGGACAGTGTATCAGGTGCCATTCGTGCGGACGGATTGGGCATATAGCGAGGGACTGTCGGAGCAAGCCAGTGGTTGAACCAATTGTCGCGCAGACTGTAACACCAGCAGTTGGACCTAGGGTCTGTTACAACTGCGGCCAGACGGGTCATTTCTCTAGGGATTGCCCCAAGAGGGCGCATGAGGCACTTCTGCCACCGCCGCCCAAGCGTCAAGCTGTGGCTCCACGAGTGTTTGCTGTAGGAGACTACGAGGAAGTTGAGCACGGAGCTGAGCCGATAGCAGGTATGCATATTTTACATTATCTGTCATTGTGCTGGTTGTTAGTTATTTGTGAGGTTCTCTCTTATTTAGCAACATGTGTAGGATCGGTTAATGTTGGAAGTAGGGCAGCGTATACGCTGTTTGACACTGGAGCTTCGTTTAGCTTCGTGTGTCCGAGTTTGGTTAAGTGTTGGTCATTTCGGGGAGTGTTCGAGCCAAAAGTCAGAAAGATCCAGACTGCTGGCACTGAGAAGATAAGCACAACAGGCATTCATCGAGATGTACCAGTCATTATTGGGGGAGTGGAGTTTGTCGCGAACTTACTCGAAATGAAGTTGAACCATTATGATATGATTCTTGGGATGGACTAGCTAAAACGACATCGAGTGAAGTTTGATTGCCCAAATTCCAAGGTGTTTATTCCAAGCGCTGGGAAGATGATAACTTTCCAAGGTTGTGGATCCGATAATGTGTTTCCCACCATTTCTATGTTACGTGCAGAGGATTATTTGGAGAGAGGAGCAAAGGGATTTTTGGCCACCATAACTATGATTCATGATGATGACGAACAGAAGCTTCATGATATACTTGTGGGTGCAGAGTATGAGGATGTGTTTGAACCCTTAAAAGGGCCACCACCAGCAAGAGGAGATGTCCTAACCATTGAGTTGGAACCTGGGACTGCACCTGTTTCGCGAGCACCATACAGATTAGCTCTAGCAGAGATGGCTGAACTGAAAAAGCAACTCGAAGATTTGCTAGAAAAAAGGTTTATAAGGCCGAGTAAATCACCATGGGGAGCACCAGTACTATTTGTGAAGAAGAAAGATGGAAGTTTCAGGCTTTGTATTGATTATCGTGGCTTGAACAAGGTGACCATTAAGAATAAGTATCCATTGCCGCGTATTGATGAGTTGTTGGACCAATTACAAGGGCTTCTTGGTTCTCGAAGATAGATTTGGCGTCAGGGTATCATCAGATTGCTATAGCAGAGGCAGATGTGCAGAAAACAGCTTTCCGAACACGTTATGGGTACTATGAGTTTGTTGTGATGCCGTTCGGATTGACAAATGCACCTGCTGCCTTTATGAAGCTTATGAACGATGTGTTTCGCGAGTATTTGGATAAATGTGTGATCGTCTTCATCGACGACATTCTGATTTACTCTCGGAGCAGGGAGGAGCATGCTAGGCATTTACGGATGGTGCTTGACAAACTCAGAGAGCAACAGTTGTTTGCCAAGTTGAGCAAGTGTAGTTTTTGGTAGAGGAGGATTGGGTTTCTAGGCCACGTAGTTTCTGAAGCAGGAGTTGCAGTAGATCCGGAGAAAATTACTGCAATTACTGAGTGGCCGACACCTAAGAATGCTACCGAGGTCCGCAGCTTTCTTGGTTTAGCAGGGTATTACCGGAAGTTCGTCAATGGATTTGCCAGTATAGCCAAGCCGTTGACACGATTGACTGGCAAGGACGCTAAATTTGAGTGGACAGATTCATGTGCCCTAAGTTTTGTTCAGTTAAGGAGGCGGTTGACGACGACACCAGTTTTGGTACTTCCGCGGCCAGGAATACCTTACGCAGTATACACGGATGCTTCAGGGACTGGGTTAGGTTGTGTTTTAACACAAGAATGACGAGTTATTGCATATGCTTCACGCCAGTTGAGATCTCATGAGTCTAACTACCCTACCCACGACCTAGAGTTTGCGGCTGTGGTATTCGCACTAAAAATTTGGAGGGCCTACCTCTATGGAGAGAAGGTACAGATCCTCACAGATCACCAGAGTCTTAAGTACTTATTTACTCAGGGAGATTTGAACATGAGACAGCGCAGATGGGTTGAATTTTTGGCAGACTACAATGTGGAGATCGCTTACCATCCGGGAAAAACAAATCTTGTGGCAGATGCCTTGAGTAGACGTCGGAGTGATGTATCGATAACCAAGGAAGTTGAAGAGTTGACTAGAATACTTGCTAGCCTCAGATTGTGCGCAGTTATGGCAGAGGATGATGAAGTTGGTCTTGAGGCATTGGATCAGGCAGATTTACTGTGGAGGATACGACAAGCCCAGGGTAAAGACACGTTTTTGAGTGATCAAGTAGAGAAGGGGGTTCTCGGATACCGTACGGCTGGAAATGGGACGTTCTTGTTCAGAAACCGAGTATGTGTGCCAGATGATGAACAATTAAGGAAAGAAATTTTACAGCAGGCACATAACTCACTGTTTTCTATCCATCCAGGAAATACCAAGATGTATCGAGATCTTAAGCGGTATTATCATTGGGCTGGTATGAAGAAGGATGTGGCTCATTTCGTATCATGTTGTCAGACGTGTCAGATGGTAAAGGCAGAACACCGGGTACCTAGCGGGCTGTTAAAGAACCTTCCATTACCAGAGTGGAAATGGGACATGGTGACTATGGACTTTGTTACTGGTTTGCCAGTGACAAGTGGTGGAAGTAATGCCATATGGGTTATCGTTGATCGACTCACCAAGTCAGCGCATTTTCTGGCTGTCAAGAAAACAGATGGAGCAGCTCGGTTGGCACAAAAGTACATTGATGAGATTGTGCGGTTGCATGGGGTACCTGTCAGTATAGTGTCTGATCGAGACACGAAGTTCACATCTACTTTCTGGCAAGCCTTTCAAAAGGCGTTGGGGACGAAGGTTCATTTGAGTACAGCTTACCACCCTCAGACAGATGGTCAGTCAGAAAGGACTATTCAGACCTTGGAGGACATGCTTAGGGCTTGTGTGTTGGATTGGGATGGAAACTGGGGGAAGTACCTACCGCTCGCAGAGTTTGCCTACAACAACAGTTATCATGCGAGCATTGGGATGGCACCATATGAAGCTATTTATGGTAGACCGTGCCGTACACCACTATGTTGGACAAAAGTAGGAGAACACCAAGATGTGGAGCCTGCAATGGTTCAAGAGGCGGCAGAGCAAGTTGAATTGCTCAAGCGTCGGATAAAAGAAGCCAATGACCGTCAGAAGAGTTATGCAGACAAGCGCCGAAGAGATTTAGAGTTTGAGGTGGGCGATTTAGTGTACCTCAAGATGAGGACTTTTCAGGGTGGTGCTAAGACTCGGAAGCTCAAGAAGCTTAAGCCGAGGTACATGGGACCGTATCCTATTGTTGAAAGGATTGGAGAAGTAGCCTATCGTTTGGACTTATCGGCAGAGTTGTCAGACTTCCATGATGTGTTTCATGTGTCTGTTTTGAGGAAGGTTGTTAGAGAGCCAGAGCTTATTTTACAGCAGCCGCCGAGTGATCTTAGTAAGAATCTCTCTGTGATGAGTCAACCAGTAGAGATCTTGGAGTGGCAAGAAAAAGACGTTCATGGAAAGATGGTTATGAAGGTCAGAGTTCGTTGGGAAAGAGACGGGATCCAGGAGGAGACATGGGAATCTGAGGCTGAGATGAGATCAGATTACCCAGAACTTTTCTAGGCGAGAGCGGGCAATCGAGTCAGGATTTGAATTCGAGGACGAATTCCTTGTAGTAGGGGAGAATTGTAAGGACCCAAAACTTTTTATGGCCCAATATGAATTCAGCCCAATCAAATAAAAATCAATCACCAATTTTTAGTTTTGTCCCACATTGGAATCTAACAAATTTTCCTTCCCTTCCTTCTCCTATAAATACAACATCTCCCCATCACATTTCTCACCAAGTCAAAGTAGTACTTTGCAAAGGGAGCTAGCACCAGTTGAGCCAGCTCCTACCGTCGGAATTCCGGTGAGATTCCGACGAGTCTCCGGTGAGAATTTCGGTGAGATTCTGACGAGTCTCCGGTGAGAATTCCGGCGAGTTTCCGGCAAAGTTCCGGCGAGTTTCCGGCGATCTCCGGCGAGTTTCCGGTAATTTTCCGATCAACTTTTTATTTAGCAAGTTAGGACGGTTAGAGGTCGGGTCTAGTTAATTAGGTCAGTTTGGGTTGACCGTTGACTTTTAGTTGACTGTTGACCGCGCTGACCGTTGACCGTTGACCGTTGACCGGCGTTGACCGGCATTGACCTCCGTTGACCAGCGTTGACCGGTTTGAACCGCTCGGTCCGTTTTTCTCGGAATACCACCGTTCTGACTAGTTCTTCACTGCGGTTTCAGTTTTGAAGTCCGTTCGAGCACCCGGAGAACCGTAGTCGTCTGTTTCCACCGTCTTCCACTTTTACCAAGGTGAGGGCTTTTCTGCAATCTTTTGTATTCGTCTGAAGAAAATTAATTACGAATAGTTTAGTAACTAAATGTGATTGTCTCTGTGATCGAGTCTAGACATATTTGATTGTAACCGGACATAGGAATATAGAGGATTCAACCCAGTTATTTTCACATGATGTTGTTAGTAAGTTGGTTGTTATATATATATTATTATATCTATACAGTATGGATGAGAAAACGGGGATACAGAGACGGACTTCTGTATCGCGCCGTATTGTGTGCGGGGGTGAGGGCAACCTAAGTCGATCTGTTGCCCGGCACCTTAAGATCGATAAAGCGTCCACTGGGCGGCGCGTTTGGGCACTGACGCCATTCGGTAAGCCTCTACGGAGGGTGTGGGCGAGCACTCAAGTCGCCAAATAGGACCATTGTTTGCTGTTTGAGCACTGTAGGTGCTGTGATTGTTCATGTTTAGTCTAAATTATTTCTGTGATTAATTTTCTCTTCTCGGGGCAGAGGTTTGTGCGATTGGCATTCCCATACCTCACTGAGTGACTTCCCTGTTACTCACCCCCCCTTCTTCCCCTTTCAGGTGAGCCTGAAGCGTAGTTCCGTGCTCGACGTGTCGGGGTGCCGTTTTAGGGAATTGTGGGTTGTTTCACTATTTCGGTGTTGTTTTAAATTACATAAATGTATTATGGATTTACGTATTTATCGGATTTATCGGATCATGTTTAATAAAGTGGTTATTATTTAGTGGAGTTCTATAGTTTTGTATGCGTGGCACGCCGTTCTCGAGAGAGGCTGAGACGGGTGTTACAAATGTTAGGAATAATTTTTTCCACAAGCATCCAGGTTTATAACTATCAATCAATCTATTTGTTAATATATGCATCCAATGTATTTTTTCTTAATCCTTTGAATAAATATTAAGGGTAACTAAGATAAAATGCTAATTTATATGTGCAGAAATGAATTGTTATTCTGATGTGAACTAAGCAGTGGAGTTATATCACTATTACAACGGCGAAGAAGACGGTGTCAGGGACGCCTCAATTCACAGTATGGGATGGATTTAAGAGTGCTAAATGTGGAGTCGTTGTGTTCTTACAAAATACATATTTTCAAAATGGTACGTAGAGTTCTCAACTGCCTGGTGAAGTTTGACACAAACCAATTAAAAAGAACAAAAAATATGATCTATTTATAAAAAAAAAAAAAAAAATTATCCTTTTGTGTTCATTCATATTTGGTTATCATTGGAATTTTATGTGTATAGTAGAATATTTTTCAAGCACGTTTGTAGGCATTTGCATTGTGTTATCTTTTATTTTTACCGATTAAACTTCTTAGTCCCGCGCAAACGTGTGGAGAAATCAACTTGTTATATACATGTACTATGTCTCCATTTTAAAATTTGTTAAAAGTTTAAAAATACGCTGGACTGGACTCATGTTTAGACTCTTTTGATACTTCAATATATATTTATCGTTTTTAAATTTAAACACATTTACTCATGCGTTTTTTTTTTGTAGCATTATTATAGTAAAAAAAACATATATAGATCTTCTTTGACTTGGCACATTTCTTCCCATTTGATCTAGCCTTTAAATAACCTCGACTTCTTTTAGATGCTACCTACCACATGTCATACTCTATCACTTTCTCATTATCCTTAAATAAAATTTTCCTTTGTAACAAACTTTTTTCTTTCTTGTTTTTTCCATTTTCAGTTTCTCAACGCCTCCGGTTTTTTACCGTCGGTTTTGGAAAATTCAAACATTAAAAAAAATTTCAATATATGTAAAAGGAATTTTGTGTTGCAGGTTTTCTCATGGCAGACGAGAACCCAAGTGGGTTAGTTTACCTCCATGGAGATCTTGACCTTCAAATCATTGAGGCTCGGTACTTGCCAAACATGGACCTTTTATCTGAAAGGATTCGTCGTGTTTTCACCGCCTTTAATTTTTTTGATAAGCATTGTTCATCTTCTCATAATAAGCGCCCGCGTAACAATATAATCACAAGTGATCCATATGTTACCGTTTGTCTCGCCGGTGCCACGGTAGCGCGTACACGTGTTATCTCAAATTCCCAGACTCCTGTTTGGAATGAGCATTTTAAAATACCATTGGCACATCCGGTTTCTCAAGTCGAGTTCTATGTTAAGGATAATGATGTATTTGGAGCAGATCTTATCGGAATCGCAAATATCTCTGCTGCAAAAATTAGGTGTGGCGAGATGATCAGCGGATGGTTCCCGATAATTGGCTCGCCAAAACCAGATTCAGCAATTCGTTTAGAAATGAGATTTATTCCATGCGAGAGAAACGATCTTTATACTTGTGGAATTACATCATCTGGAGTTGCTAATTGTTATTTTCCAGTGAGGCCGGGTGGTTATGTGACTTTATACCAAGATGCTCACGTACCCGAAGACATGCCTGAGATTGAGTTAGATGATGGGGTCAGTTACCAACATGAGAGATGTTGGGAAGACATATGCCACACAATTTTGGAGGCTCACCATATGGTTTATATTGTTGGCTGGTCGATTTTCCACAAAGTGAAGTTGGTTAGAGACCCATCACGGACACTTCCCAATGGTGGGAATCTTAATCTTGGAGATCTACTGAAGTACAAATCACAAGAAGGTGTTAGGGTGTTATTATTGGTATGGGATGACAAAACTTCTCATAGCAAATTTTTCATTAACACGGTAACAATTTTTATTACTCATTTAACTATGTCTGTCTTTTAATTTTTTAATCAAGGACTTGCTAAACTTTTCAATTTGTTTATTTCTCGCCTTATTATAGACAGGAGTAATGCAAACTCACGATGAAGAAACTCGAAAGTTCTTCAAGCGCTCTTCTGTTTCATGTGTGTTGTCGCCGCGTTATGCTAGTAGTAAGCTTAGCATTTTCAAGCAACAGGCATGCTTTGTGTTATGTTTTGATTTTCGTACCAACAATGCATTTTATATATGTTATATTATTTCATGATAATGATCCTACACTGTTTTAATGACATATTGACTAGGTTGTGGGCACCCTCTTCACGCATCACCAGAAATGTGTGATAGTGGACACACAAGCATCCGGTAACAATAGGAAGATAAGTGCTTTTATTGGAGGGCTTGATCTCTGTGATGGTCGATATGACACACCGGAACATAATCTCTTTAAGGGTTTAGACACCGTCTTTCAGGGTGATTACCACAATCCCACATTTTCAGTAGGTCTTTCTTTTCAACGTGATAAGATACCAATTACTATAGTCTCCAAATATTGAATTTTATATAAAATGTATATGTGTATTGTGAATGGAAGGGAGGTACCAGAGCACCTAGGCAACCGTGGCATGATCTTCACTGCAAAATTGAAGGGCCAGCTGCTTATGACATACTTGCAAACTTTGAACAGCGTTGGAAAAAGGCAACAAAATGGTCAGAGATTGGACAAAAATTCAAGAGGGTTACTCGTTGGCATGATGATTCTCTAATTAAGTTGGAACGAATCTCGTGGATCCTAAGTCCCTCTATAACAAATCCAACAGATGATACTTCCTTATGGATCTCTAAGGATGAAGATAAGCAAAGCTGGGATGTTCAGGTAATCCTTCCATTTTTTCTAAAATGGTTATTGCAAGTTTTGTCACAAACCTGCAATAATTTCACATAATTTCCATAGAGTTGGATCTCTGTGTAACCTTCCCTTTTGTTTTTTTCTACAGATCTTTAGGTCGGTCGATTCAGGATCAGTGAAAGGATTTCCTAAGGATGTTTATAAAGCTCACGAGCAGGTCTCACCTTTCTAGAAACTAAAAAGTTATTATCCTATTATTTTCTATTTATCAAAATATTTTGACATGCTTTCGTCTTTATTATTTTCATTTGTTATCAGAATCTTATATGTGCTAAGAATCTTGTGATCGAGAAAAGTATCCAAACAGCATATATCCAAGCAATCAGATCTGCGCAACACTTTATATATATCGAGAATCAATATTTTATTGGATCATCATTTGCATGGCCAAATTACAAAGAAGCAGGTTTTTGTACACACGTGATTTGGTTCAGTTGATTGTAATTAATTATTGGTAAAACTAACAAAAATAGTCCCTTTTGAAAATTTAATGTTAAATAGGGATCCCCTAGTGTTCAAAAAAATATTTGGTTATTTTTTATTGTGTAACTTAGTTTGTGCATATGCTAGGTGCCGATAACCTGGTTCCCATAGAAATCGCACTAAAGATTGCAAGCAAGATAAGGGCGAACGAAAGGTTTGCAGTGTACATATTGATCCCAATGTGGCCTGAAGGAGTTCCTTCTTCTGCATCTGTACAAGAAATTCTTTATTGGCAGGTATAAGCTTTCTTTTGTCTCATAAAGAGACAGATAACATTTGTTTCCTTTTTAATTTTTATCTATATTGGAATAGAATAACAAACTCATGGATGCAACATTGAGACAGTACTTTTTAAAAACATGAAGAACCAATTGTTGCTAGAGTCTTATCGATCGTTTTTTTCATGTTATACCCTCTTCTTGTGATCGTGTAGGGGCAAACAATGCAAATGATGTATGAGATAATAGCAAGGGAAATAAGAGCCATGAACCTTGATCATGTTAATCCGCAAGATTATCTCAACTTTTATTGTTTAGGTAACAGGGAAGAGATGCCATTTGATGAAAAATATGTCTCCAATAGCGGTGAAATGGTAAAAAACAATTTTTATATGAACACAATTTCCTTGATTTATTCAATGTAAGGTCTTGTAATGGGTTATCAGGTCTCAGCATCTCAAAAATGGCAAAGATTTATGATATATGTACATGCAAAGGGAATGGTAGTAGATGATGAATATGTGCTATTAGGCTCTGCAAATATCAACCAGAGATCAATGGCAGGATCACGAGACACAGAGATCGCAATGGGAGCATACCAAAAACAACAGACATGGAGCCACAGGAAAAGACACCCTCGTGGTCAGGTTTATGGATACAGAATGTCACTGTGGGCAGAACACATGGGAAAAGTAGATGATACATTCAAAAATCCTCAAAGTATAGAATGCGTGAGAAAAGTGAATATGATAGGTGAAGATAATTGGAAAAAATACACATCAGATAACTTTATCTCTTTACAAGGTCATCTCCTGAAGTATCCACTCGCTATTGATCTCACTGGAAAAGTAACCCCTTTGCCTGGATTCGATATCTTCCCGGATGTTGGTGGTAAAATTCTTGGTACTCGAACCAATCTTCCTGATGTTCTCACCACCTAATTCTATTTTAATATCTTAATATTACTTTCAATATGGTGTTACCAACTAAATTGTGCAAAGTGTATTATTTGGTTACTATATATATAATTTATAATTATTACCTTTCTTTTGTTTTGTTTTGTTTTTTTTTTTTTTTTTTGACAACTCTTTCTTTTGGTTTTTATGTATTTATCTTGCTTTTTTTTAATGACAACCCCAAGATGTGCGATGAGGTGACAATTAAATGTAGAGTCACAGAGTGTCTAGGCATTCATATAGTATATTATGATTATTATAAAATAGAGGATCCACCACACATATATATATATATCTACGCTATTAATAGAAGAGTGAAAATAACATTACTGTAATTATTAGGATTCACTTTGGTTAATTTTTATCTTGACAAGAAATTAAGGTAATTCTAATAAACTTTTTAGAGAGTTAATCTAACAATTATGTTTAATATTTAGGTCATTTTAGTATAATTTCATTTGATTTAAGATGGAAAGATAAAATATATTTTTAATTCATGGTGAGTAACACTCAGCTTACTTTTTACAATTTTGGTTTTCTTATTTGAAGTAATAAAAAATTATATGTCACCACCATGTGCAATGAGGTGGCAGTTAAATAAAGAGTATCTTAGCATTCATATAGTATATTATGATTATTATAAAATGGAGGCTCCACCACATATATACAAATATCTACGCTATTAATCGAATAGCAAAACAATTGAGACTTATGTTAAGACATTATTAAGTCAATTGTCACTTCATTAATCGAGTATTAACATAGTGCAATCAAAATTAAAAATGGTAATTAAGTTTAACGATTTGTAACCAAAGAGACTAATTTTACATAACCTTATTCGACTATAAAATGAGGCATCAGGATTAGATATAAGGACGCAGATCCTTTATTCTCAATCTCATTGGTTGATATCTTCCCCGACAAATACAAACATACATTAGAAGTTATATTTCTGTTCGGATTAAAACATAGCCAATCCGGATCCCGATTAAGAACATGTGGATCCTATTATAAGGTATCTTATTGGTTAAAAGAGAATCCGGTTTTTACTGGGTTTGCCTCCCAAATTAATAATTTAAACTGCTTCATTTTTGGAAAATATTTACAATCAATTAACCGAATGTTTATGAAATCGGCATAAATTTTTCTTTCAAAGGAATCTATAGTATTAATCGAAGAGTGAAAATAACTAATATGACATATATTGAGACATTATTATGTCAATTGCCACTGCATTAATATAGATTAATTAAAATTAAAAGAGGTAATTAAGTCTAACAAAATTAAACAACAAGATTAATTTAAGCTAACCTTATTTCGATTATGAATAAGATATCCGGATCCGGAATAGAAGAATGTAAATCTCTTAAACTTAATTTCATTGGTCGAAATATACCGGGTTAATATATAGAAACATAATATATTACTTAGAACCTCATTTTTAGAATATCTTTTGAATCAAATTTTATGCAAAAGAAAACTCATTTATAAACAATCAACATAATTATATTTGTAAAAGCCTATTAACAATCAAAAGAATAATTTTTGGGTTCACCCGTAGGGGTGAACCTCTCTTATTCACCTCCTCTTAATTAACCAATCAGAATTTGCCACGTAATATAATTAAAAATTTTAAAAACTAAATAATATAATTAGATTAAATTATTAAAAATCCAAAATTTAATTAATTGCAGGGACCAGTAATTTTTGGAGTCACATAAGAATAAATTCAGAAAAAAAAAATCAATAAGTCAATAAAAAACCCTAAACTAATTGATGATTCAAGCCACATCATAGAGAAAACGGAAGAAGATAAAGCCAAACTCATGCTTGTGATTAATTAAGGGCTGTGTCGATTGTATTGGTCAATCAAATCATGAGTCTAAACCAAAATTAAACTAGGAGTCCATGTGTAATTATAGGATCCATAGAAGCGAGGTTAATCACGTTCGCTGAGTGTAGTACACGTTACGGGGGTTCATGGCATGCAAACCTTCAATTAGTGGCTAAGTTTGATGTAATTAATTGTTTGTTCTGCTTGGGATCACCTTTAGGCTTCTTTTCTGTTTCAAACAGAGTAAACAAACATCTCTCTGTCAAGCCAAGTTTAGATTTTAAAGTTACGTGGAGACTGTGGTCTATTTGAATGCTAAGGAGCTTATAAAAGAGTTTGGCTTTAGAAGAATGTTATATAGGTTGGATAACAACGTGCATTTAGAGACAGAGAGATGTTTAATGATACCCTGATAGGGGTCTTGTGAACGTCTACAGAAGCCAAATCAGGTCTGGTTTCTCTCACACTTTGATCCTCTGTTTCTAGTGATAGGCGAGCTATACTAATGCTTTATATACCTTGTTTACAATAATCTAACTCATATAATACAATTTAAACTTTGGTATCAAATTAGACTTTGATTCCGAAAGAAAAACGACAAAAATCTATTAGTAATTTTTACAATAACTGTACTACACTCAACGAACGTGATTAACCCTCGCTTCTATGGATCCTAATTACACATGGACTCCTAGTTTACTTGATTTTATTGACTTAGAGATTTTTTTTTTCTTTCTGAATTTATTCTTTTGGATTTTCAATAATTTAATCTAATTATTTTATTTAGTTGTTTTAATTTTTAATTAGATTACATGGAAAATTCTGATTGGTTAATTAAGAGGGGGTGAATAAGAGAGGTTCACCCCTAGGGGTGAACCCAATAATTGTTCCAATCAAACATATTTTTTGAATTCAGATTTTTCTAAATTCAAATTTTCGAGTACGTATAATCCAGATTTTCCTAAATTAAAATTGGTAATTAGATCAAATATAATCTAAATTCAATTGATACTTAAAATATACATTAAATATTAAATGTTCAAATTTAAAAGTATTGTTCACGTTTTGATTTATTTAATTATTAATAATATAATAAATAACATATAAACTTTTAGATTAAGCAAAAAAAAATATTTATTTCAAATTTTTAAGTCTTCATCCCTAAGTCAACACTTCTCTATAAATAAAAGTCAAACCCGAGATCTATAGCCATCATCAGCTCCAGCAGTGAGGATAATTTTTGTTTCTAGAATATCTATCTTCGATTTTTCATAATTTCTTTCTCAAACGTTGCTTGATCTGAAACGTTATAAGAATATGTGAAAGATCAAATTTAAAATCATTTGATTGTAGAAACAATACTCGGCTGGAGTTGGTGAAACGATTGAGATGATTTTGATTATATTTTTGGCTTTACCAACACTAACTATTACTAAAACTAACTTATAAGTTTCATCTTATTATTCAATATATTCTAATTACTAACACTAATAACGCTAACTATTTTTTTTTATTACTAACACTAACTTTTTTTTTAGTTTTAATTGTTTTTGATATATTTGTTCGTCACTCTTATTTTAACGAATATATACCATTTTATTTAAGTTACCAATATCAATTTCTTGAACAGCATGAAAGCAAGATCGAGCAACATCAAGTATACATTGAATTCCGCATCAAAATTCAAGGTAAAAGTCTAGACAAAACATGAATATTTATCCCGCATCAAAATTTAAAATAAAAGTCTAGACAAAACATGAATATTTATTATTCGAATATTAATCCATCAAACATGTGGTTATAATGCAGAGAGGATATAAGATTTATCAGTTTAAAATACGCGGATTATTATTTTGCAACTAAATTCAACTCGTGTCACGATAGACAAAATGGGGTGGGTTAACCTGCTTTGACACGTCTACATATATATGATTAATATATTGCAAACTTTATATCCTTTCAGGATGAATGGGTGAAACTTCTAGCTTTCTTGTTAAATTAATAAGTTTAAATGGTTTGTTATTAAAAAATTTGTATTGATTTTATATTGTAACTCTTTTTCACCAACGGTGAGGAAGAACAATCTCTCTCATTGCACGTTACATCTATAGTTTTAGTTTTCAATATTGCTACTTAAACCAAAATAAATACAACCGGACAAAACTATCTGCCCGATCACCTCCTTTCATTAAACATAGGAAATACGTAGATTGTCTGAGGAGTCCAATTACAAGAGCATTAATACATTATTTGTTAAAATGAAAACAGAATCATGATGACTCATTAAAACGAAAATTTTGCCGTATACTGAAAATACAACCATTGATCGCCATATCTAACAGCAGAATTCTCCTAATAATATAATAGAGCTCTGCACACCCACCGCGTCTTATTAAATGTGGGTCCTTGGTGCAAGGACAAGGTGCTCTTTCTTGTGCATTGCGAGTCCGGTCATGACGTCCATCTTTATATCTTCTGGTTTAATCCCTTTAGGTAGACTCCAGTCAAATCTGTAGAGAAGGTTAGCGAAAGGAATCTCTACCATTGCAACCCCAAGATGCATTGCGGGGCACATTCTCCGGCCCGACCCGAAAGGTAGGAGCTCAAAATCTTGCCCCTTGAAGTCCACTCCTTTGTACTCGTTCATGAACCTCTCTGGAATGAACTCATTAGGGTTGTCTCCCCACGCAGCTGTGTCACGAGAAACCGCCCACGCGTTCACCTGAATGATGGTCTTGGCCGGGATATCATAGCCACCAATCTTTGCGTCTGCGATGGTTTCTCTGGGTAGAAGAATGGGGATAACAGGTTCGAGCCGGAGAGACTCCTTTATAACGGCCTTCAGGTAAGGGAGATTAGGAATGTCTTCTTCTGACACATATCCTTTGTCGCCTACGACATTCCTCACTTCTTCTTGAGTTTTCTTCATTGCTTCTGGGTACTTTATAAGGTAAGTCATGGCCCATACCACCACCGCAGCCGCTGTGTCAGTTCCCGGCACAACAATATCCTGATAAATTAAAATAACAACCACGTTAATATGCGAATAAGTGGGCGGAGATAATTGGGCTGTTAAATAGGTGTAAACGGGTTTAAATTTAAATTGGGGGTCGGGGTGGGGTATATAACTTAGAATCATAAGTTTTTTCAAATAAGGGTAAGTAAGTGAGTTAAAATTACGAACCAATATCATGGCCTTGACATTTTCGTGAGTGAATTTGACGGAAAAAGGTTGATCTTTGTAGATCTGCATCAAAAGATCAATGAAACTCTCTGTCTCGGGTTTAGGGCGATTAGGTTCAAGAGTCTCGTCGAGGAGTTCTTGAAGGTAAGTGTCAAGCTCCTTGAAAGCTTTCTTGATACGCGCACTGAGACCAGTGATGTTGTCAAGGAATCCAAAATAAGGGAAAAGGTCGGAGAAAAACAGAGTACCCAAAAGGGCTTGAGTCTCGTACAAGATGTTTATGAATCTTTTCATCTCGGTCCCGTACTCGTTATAGCGCTTCCCAAATGCTTGTCTGCAGACGACACAGTTGGTGAAGGACAAGAGAAGCTCACTAAGATCAACGGTGCCTGATTGATCAGCGGCTTTGTAGATCTTGTCCATCATCCGACTGCACTCTTCTTCTCTAACGGGTCGGAAACTTGCCACACGGTTTGGACTGAAGAGATTGACCATACACATCTTCCTCATCTCACGGTAGTAAGCTGTGTACTGTCCGAAACCAAGCTCACGGCCTTGATACGACATCGTTTGTTGCCCTTTTAGAGGAGGACGAGCGGTGAAATTGAGGTCTTGGGTCTTGAGAAGCTCTTTAGCTAGCTCAGCTGAGGAGATCACCGCTAGGCGGAGGCCTCCGATTTTCATTGTGAAAATTGGGCCGTATAGCTTGGAAAGACCGAAAAGGAAGTGTTGTGGGTTGGATTTTTCCATCTGGTGGAGGTTTCCGATTATAGGAAGACCTTTCGGCCCTGGAGGTAGCCGGAGAGTTTTTTTGGTGGTGCTCCGGAGGAAGAAGAAGGCTGCCAGGGCGGCCACGGCGGCTATAATCAAGAAGAGATCCATTTTTGACTACTTCTTGTTGTTTCGGATATTTTCTACCAATGCAACTGGTGTGCTTATTATATAGTAAGGATAAGTCGTCGTTTACCTTCTAAGAGTCATCAATTTTAAAATAAATGGTTTAATTTGTTTTGTTTGGTTGGTTGGTTGGTTATATTTGTTTTGTTTTTCTTGACGGGTGACAGAACTTGCGTTGTTTTTAAAACGTGATTTTAGTAGGTGAACTGGCTTCGTAGTTCGTATGTATAGTGAGATACAAAATATTAAAATAATGGAGACTGAAGCATGAAGAATATGTCAAGTGAGTAAATCAAGTTTCACCAAACAAATAAGTGAAATTTGACTAGAATGACTCTCATTTTATATGATATTACTAGAATGACTCTTCTTCTAAAAGGTTAATTAAAAAAATGGGTAAAAGACAATATTATCTACTCCATCTAACAAAATAACAATATTGTCATTGTGTAAAAAAAATAAAAAAAATAAAAAATAAAAATAAAAAAACGTTTAAAAAAAATAAAAAAATAAAAAAATTAAAAAAATTAAAAAATAAAAAAATTAAAAAATAAAAAATTAAAAAATTAAAAAATTAAAAAATTAAAAAATTAAAAAATTAAAAAATTAAAAAATTAAAAAATTAAAAAATTAAAAAATTAAAAAATTAAAAAATTAAAAAATTAAAAAATAAAAAAATAAAAAAATTAAACGAAAAAAATTAAAAATTAAAAAACTAAAAAACTAAAAATAATAAAAATAAAAAATTACAAAATTTAAAAAAAAAAAACAAAAAAGAATAAAAAACAAAATTGTTAAAAAACTAAAACAAAAAAAAATTATTAAAAACAAATAATTATAAAATATAACATATTAAAAAAATTGGAAATTCCAAAAAAAAAAAAAAATTTAAAATCTAAACTAATTCAAAAATATCTTATTTAAAAATAAAATAAAAATTACTAACATATTTAAAAATATCTTACACAATTCATAAATAAAAAATAAACATAAAAATATATTATACAAAAATAGTTCAAAAATAACTAAATTATTAAAATATTTTTAAAATATCTTTAAAATAATTTATTAACATAATTTAAAAATAAATAAATAATATTTTATTCAAAAATAAAAATTATTAACATAATTTCAAATATCTAACAACATTCAAAAATAAATAAGTCAAAAATAAATAATTCAAAAATAATTAATTCAAAAATAAGTCTATAAATAAAATAAATCTGCGATGACGTTAATAAATCTGTGATAACTTTGTAAGTCTAATAAATCTGCAATAATAGAAAAATAAGTCTACGATAAAAATAAATATGCGGTAACGTTAATAAATCTATGATAACTTGGTAAGTCTAATAAATCTGAAGTAATGAAAAAATAAGTCTACGATAAAAATAAATCTGCGATAACGTTAATAAATCTGTGATAACTTGGTAAGTCTAATAAATCTGCAGTAATGGAAAAATAAGTCTACGATAAAAATAAATCTGCGATTACGTTAATAAATCTGTGATAACTTGGTAAGTCTAATAAATCTGCGGTAATGGAAAAATAAGTCCAAAACGTAAAATACGTCTGTCATGATGTTATTAAATCTGCGATAACTTAATAAGTCTAGTAAATCTGCAATAATGGAAAAATAAGTCGGCAAGTTAAATTAAGTCTGCCATGACGTTATTAAATCTGCGGTAACTATTTTTGTTAAATAACTCGGCGACAAAGGAAAATAACTCGGCAACTAGAAATAAATCTACCATGACGATAACAAGTATGCGGTAACTAAGTTAGTCAAATAACTCTGCCGTAAAGTAAAATAACTCTGCAAGGAAAATAAATCTGTCATGACGTTAAATAAGTTTGCGGTAACTAAGTTAGTCATAGGCCTGGACGTTCGGATATTCGGGTCGGGTTCGGGTCGGATTTTTCGGGTTCGGGTTTTTCGGGTTTACAAATTCCTTACCCGTTCGGGTATTAGAAAACTTCGGGTCGGGTTCGGTTCGGAATTGGTCGGGTTCGGGTTCGGTTCGGATTTACCCGAATTTCCAAAAAACAAAAAAAAATTGAATATAAATCTACTAAATTACTTGAAAATATCCAAAATTCTAAAAAAATACAAGTATTATTACCCAAATCTACCAAAAAAACAACTAAATATACTCAAAATAAATCTAAAATATCCAAAAATCATGAATATTTAAGCATTTGTCTTATTACAAGTATAATTATTACTAATAATATATTAGTATGTACATATATTTTGGATATGTTCGGTACATGTTCGGGTTTCGGTTCGGATCGGATTCGGGTTCGGGTTTTCGGGTTTTGAAGTTTAGTACCCGTTCGGGTATTTTAATATTTCGGGTTCGGATTCGGGTTGATTTTTTCGGGTCGGGTTCGGATCAGGTACTCGGGTTCGGATATTTTGCCCAGGCCTATTAGTCAAATAACTCTGCGGTAAATGAAAATAACTCGGCAACTGTCAAATAAGTCTGCGATGACGTTAAATAAGTATGTGGTCACTAAATTTGTTTAATACATCTCCGGTAAAGAAAAATAAATCTGCGAGAAAATAAATCTGCGATAACTAAGACGGAATGGCATTTTCATAAATATTAGGGACGCTGGAATTAATTCATTAATGGTATTTCTGTGATTCCGTTTTTTCCTATCAAAGATTTCAGGGGTATTTATGTATTTTAAAAAAGCAAAAAACAGTGTAGTAATTATAAAAAAATATGAGTCATTCTAGCTATTAATCCATTTTTTAGAGTCATTCTAGTAATCCTCCCAACAAATAAAGGTAAATAATTTAAGTCGTTTTCTGCTACATTCCTATAGTACATAGTATATAACAAAATCTCCTCTCTTTTTTTTTTTTTTGACATCAACAAAATCTGCTTAAGATATGTATGTATTTTAGATGCTTTACAGGTCTTCACATATATTAATAAATATTTGAAACATTTAAGATATCTTACTACAATAATAATTCACTTATAATTTCTGGTCAAATACAAATAAATATGTAAAAATAAATTACAAAACAATGAAGTAACGGTGGTGATTCAATGGTTAAGAATTCATTGTAAGTATTCTTCTTTGCTAAAGTTCCAAATCTACTACGAATTCAATCATTTTTGGTTACTCATAAATATTTTTAGTGGTAAAATTTTTTGAATTTCTATGGATTCTGGGGACTAGAATAGGTTTTCCGTATAAGATTAACAAATTTTTTATTTTTTAAAAAAATATCCATTATACTCGCAAAGAAACTAAAAAAGAAAACTTTTTACAAACAAAAATAAGAACCTAAATATTTTAGTATTCTTCAATGAAATAGTATATGACAACACAAATTTGTTTTTATATTTATCTAACATTTTCTCATGGCTAATCAAGTATTTTTTTAACACAAAATTTGTGTCTGTGTTTACTTAAAATATTCCTTTTTTATAAATAAGTGATATGGTTAGGTATTTGTTCAATAAATACAACTAAAATTTGCCTAAACTAATACTACTCTTAGTGTTAATTACTAGACTAATACCCCCAAATTTTTTTTACTAGACTAATACTAATCTTTTAGTCAAAATACTAAAAAACCAACTATATTTTCATAATAACAAAAATGCCATTATGAATTTAAATTTGAGAAAACAATAAAAAAACTAAATTAAATAACTAAATTAAAAATCTTATTCAAAAACAAACTAAATGCCTAACAAGAGGTGGTTGATTGATATTGATCACTTGTATGCGTGCTTATTTGTGGGTAAAGATGACTAGGTGGCTCTGGATATCGATTTGAAGAGGAAACTCAACTCAACATTGTTTACTCTCTTATCCAACCCATAATCTTCATATACCATATCCATGAATTCATCATAAGTGGTTTTTGTATTACCTTGTAGAATTCGAGAACCACTCTTGCTATCAACAACAAACAACCATCTTTTATTTTTAAACATCCACTTTCCAGATACAAGGATTATCCTCTCCATACTATAATCTTTGAAGGAGAGAATCACAAAGAGGGATGAGATAGATGAGAAGCAAATAGAGAAAGAATAAGATGAAATATCATGAAAAGGAATAACTTGGAGATGACGGTTGAAAACTGAAAGAATGTTTGTGGAAAAAGAAGAAGAAGGCTGCAAAAACCCTAAATTTTTCGTGGTTGAAGTTATGATTTTGGAAAAAATTTCTCCAATTTTCGTCATTAGTTATGTAAACTATTTGAGAAAATCTGCGATGTCATTTAAACAAATCTGCGGTAGAAAATCTTCAGTAACATCGCTAAAACAAATCTACCACAATAAGTCTGCATGCACTAAAAATACTATTCTAGTAAGATATTTGTCTGTGGTAAAGGAAATTGTGTCTAATCTTTGACGTTTCCAAGAAAAATAAATCTTCTATAACGTGAAAAAATCTGCGATAACTAAAACATTTATCTAGTAATTAAACTTTGGTACTAAAATATACGGCCACTATGATGGCAAACAAAACTTTGCTATAACTAAATTACAAAATCTACGATTTGAAAAAAAATCTGCAACACAAATCTACGGGAAAAAATAAAATCTGCCGTATAAATTATAACATTTTTGGAAAATGATAAAATCTATAGCTTCTATTTTGAGTTTATAAAATAAATCTACAGAGGTAAAAATATCTACGATGATTTTAAAAATCTACTATAACTACAAAATACAAATCTACAGTACAAAACAAATCTGCAACACAACTTTAAATCTACCGTACCAAAAAATCTTCCACAACGTAGAATCGCAGATTTATGTTGCAGATTTTTATGTCATTAATGGAAAAGTCGTAAATATTTTTATTGAAAAGAAAAAAAGCGGAAATAAGATTGATGTGGAATTAATTCATAATGGCATTTTTTGTATTTATTTTTTTTCTAACACATGGGGTTAAGGGTATTTTGGTGATCAAAAAGAACTAACTTAATACTAATTTTTCCTATACTAAGTTAGTAATTAAATGGTAAAGTAGTATTATTCTAGTAATTTTCCCTTTTTTTATCGTTTATTATATTATATTATTATTATTAAATATTTTATATTTTCTTAATATGGTAATTATTAGTCGACTATGTGTAGTAGATGCGTTTACGATAAACGTCTTCTTCAAAAAACGATTCTACGATGTAATTTTTTCTTGACAGACGGTTCTGCATGTACGACATCCTCATGATGAATATGCTCCTTCAAAAACACGCGGATGTACGACGGACGGTTCTGCATGTACGACATTGTTTATTTTTTTATTTTCTCATTCATCTTCTTTTGCTTTGTTGTTCCTGTGAATTTGTTTAATTTAGTTCATTGTTGGTTTTATTATTATTGTGTAGGATGGGTTAGTTGAAGTTAATATTACAATTGTTTATGAGTGTTTATGTAGGTAGTGAGGATTCATATATAATTAATTGTTTTTGTTTTTTCTTCTTTAGATTATCTTTTATTTTTTTTCCTTAGTTGTTATCATAATTTCCTTAAATTAATTTATTTGTCGGTTTTAGAATTTTTGTGTTTGATGAATTAATTTTAATTAATATATTGGTGGTTTATGAGTGTTTTTGTGGCTTATTAAGATATGCTTATGTAGTTCTTTTTTTTATATAGTTAAGTTATATGATGTGTTAGTTGTAGTTAATATTACAATTGTTTATGAGTGTTTATGTAGGTAGTGAGGATTCATATATGATTAACTGTTTTTGTTTTTTTCTTTAGATTATCTTTTATTTTATTTTTCTTAGTTGCTCTCATGATTTTTTTTAAATTAATTTATTTGTTGATTTTAGAATGTTTTGTTTGATGAATTAGTTTTAATTAATCTACTGATGGTTTATGAGTGTTTTTGGTGGCTTATTAAGATACGGTTATGTGGTTCTTTTTTTATATAGTTTTTTTTTTAATTTTTTTTTGTTTTGTTATTCCCATGAGTTTTTTTTAATTTATTTATTTGTTGGAATTGTCACATTTGTGTTTGGCGAATTACTTGTAATTAATAAATGACTATTTATGACTATCTAGGTAGTTAGTAAAGATTCATATATGATTATTTTTTTTTATTTTAACAAATTTTCTTTTAATATTATATATGGTGTTGTTCTCATAGATTTTTTTTAATTATTTATTTGTTGATTTGATAAATTTATGTGTTTGATGAATTAGTTGTAATTAATATTATGATTTTATTAGTGTTTAGTTGGCTGTTGATTTTTCATATATAATTAAGTGTTGTGCTTTTTCATATACTGATGGTTTATGAGTGTATTCATATTAAATGTTTTGTTCGTTTTATAATTTTTTTGTAATTAAGATATAGGTTTAATTGTGTTTTTTTTTTTTTTATGTTTGATGAATTAATTATAATTAATATTATTTTTATGGGTGTTTAGATGGTTAGTGAAGATTCATATATGATTAAATTTTTGTTTTCTTTAGTTTTTATATTATTTTTCTTTGCTTTGTTTTCCATGTTTTCTTTTAATAGATTAATTTATTGGTTTTATTATTTTATTATGTTTGATGAATAAATTGTAGTTAATATTATGATTTATCAATGATTAAATAGAATAAAAATTTAATTTTGATGATGACCTGGACGATGATGTGGCAGAAGGAGAAGAGTGAAAAACTTAACTTATATATATATACTAGTAATTTGTCCGCGCTAAACGCGGGAGTGTTATTCATATGATTAAGTTTTGTTCTTTTTGTTTAATTTTTTTAGTTTTTCATTCATCTTATTTTGCTTTGTTGTTCCGGTGAATTCGTTTAATTTAGTTTATTGTTGGTTTTATCATTATTATGTATGATGAGTTAGTTGTAGTTAATATTACAATTGTTTATGTAGGTAGTGAGGATTCATATATGATTAACTGTTTTTATTTTTTTCTTTAGATTATCTTTTGTTTTTCTTTCGTTAGTTGTTCTCATGATTTTTTTAAATTAATTTATTTATCAGTTTTAGAATTTTGTGTTTGATGAATTAGTTTTAATTAATATATTGATGGTTTATGAGTTTTTTTGGTGGCTTATTAAGATACGATTATGTGGTTCTTTTTTTATATAGTTTTTTTAATCTTTCTTTGTTTTGTTATACCCATGAGTTCTTTTAATTTATTTATTTGTTGGAATTGTCATATTTGTGTTCAGCGAATTGCTTGTAATTAATATAATAATTATTTATGACTACATAGGTAGTTAATGAAGATTCATATATGATTAATTATTGTTATTTTTGCTTTTATTTTAATAAATTTTCTTTTAATATTATTAGTGGTGTTGTTCTCATAGTTTCTTTTAAATTATTTATGTGTTGACTTTATATATATAGATGTGTTTGATGAATTAGTTGTAATTAATATTATGATTTCATTAGTATTTAGGTGGCTGATGATTTTTCAGATATAATTAAGTGTTGTGTTTTTTTTATTTTCCATTTTTATCTTTCTTTATTTGTAGTTCATCCGGTTTCTTTTAATTTATTTTTTGTTGGTATTGTCATATTTATATGTTTGATGAATTAGTTTCTATTAATCTATATAATTTATTTTTTTATTTTTTTTATGTTTTGATGAATTAATTGTAGTTAATATTATGATTTATGAGTGATTAAATGAAATAAAAATTTAGTTTTGATGATGATGTGGACGCTGATTGTTTATGAGTACTTAGTGTAATATAATGATTTTTATTAGTCTTAATTAATATAATGATTTCATATATGATTAAGTTTTTTTTTCTTTAGATTTTTTTTTTAATTTTTCTTTGCTTTGTTGTTTCCAAGATTTATTTTAATTTATTAATTTGTTAGTTTTATTATTTTTATATTTGATGAATTAATTGTAGTTAATATTATGATTTATGAGTGACTAAATGAAATAAAAATTTAGTTTTGACTGTGGCGGAAGGAGAAGAGAGGAAAAGCCAACTTTATATATATAGATTTCATATATGATTAAGTTTTTTTTTTCTTTAGATTTTTTTTTTATTTTTCTTTGCTTTGTTGTTTCTATGATTTATTTTAATTTATTAATTTGTTAGTTTTATTATTTTTATGTTTGATGAATTAATTGTAGTTAATATTATGATTTATGAGTGATTAAATGAAATAAAAATTTAGTTTTGATGATGATGTGGACGCTGATGTGGCGGAAGGAGAAGAGAGAAAAAGTTAACTTTATATATATAGATATATATATATATATGTATATATACTGTTTCGTCGAAAGACACATTCTCTCTCCAAGAGGCGATTTCGTCAAACCTAGCAGTCGCCGCTCTCGTCTATTTTGGATCTCTGACTGGTAAAACCAACAAATTAGTAAAACCAACAAAGCAAAGAAAAATAATATAAAAACTAAAGAAAACAAGATATATATATATATATATATATATATATATATATATATATATATAAAAAGTTAACTTTATTTTTTCTATATATATAATATTGCCATTAAAAATGCTAAAATTAAAAACAAAACTAATTTCCTCATTAATGCCAAAATTGTTGGATCCAATATTGATGCGGGGGTGTGCATTGTGACCCGATTTCAACATATTCTCCAACGATAATTTAAACTTAATCCATGTCATTTTTAATTTAGAAAATCTCAGTTTATTTCTCAATTAATTTATTACCATATACACAATACATTTCCATTTCAAACAAGGATGGTTATAGTAAAAGTAAAAGATCTTGGTTAATAACGCTCACTGATAGTTAGAACAAAACAAGAATTTGTAAAGTTTATTGTTTTTCATAAATTGTAATAAACTAACTATCCTACTGGGTCCAAATTGGACTAAATCATAGCAGAAATAGGTTAAAAACCCGTTTTAAACTGGAAGAAACCTGTTGACCAAAAAAATAAAAATAAAACCGGAACAAATAAAAACCTAGATTGGTTGCAGAGCAAGAAGCGATCTCCGCCGGTGGTCTTCGTTACCCAAATTGAAGGTCACCACCAAACTTAACTGGAAGCTGAGCTACCATGGGAGACGCTCGGAGTGGGAGAAGAGACCAGACATCCGAGAGCCTACAGATACTTCATGGTGAGAAGGTACCAGAGCATAGAGCGGAAGAACGTAATTGGAGATCTCAGAGCAAGAACCCATCTCAATCCAACTTAGCGAGTTGGATAAGAGAGCCTACCATGCCTCACGTTCCGGAAAACTCTTTGCCGATTTGCCGCTTTCCTCGAGCAAGCTGTAATCTTGAGTGAGATCTCCGATGGTTCTAGCTTCAAAAATCTCTGCCTCAATACCTCACACCTCCTACCCTGACGACTTCTTTGCCATAGAGTCAGTAAAGCAACCACCAACCAGATTCGGGACCCGAGAGCAGATACAACGAAGAGTAGGAAGTTCTCAAAGACCATGTCCTCAATGGATCAGGGAGAACTAAGCAGTGTTGCCGCATACCAAAGATCTAGCCAAAGCAATCCCACCGGATATGAGTTTTAGTCCCTACCTGCAACCACCAAAACACGAAGTCGCGGAATGAAGAACTGAGGTTAACAATGAAAAGAAGAGGAGGCCGAAGCAGATGTTGAAGGGAGCCACCAAGCTTCGGCCTCCGGAAAACACAGATCTTTCTTTTCATCGAAGAAAGAGACAAGAGAGAAAAGCTTCAAGCATATCACCTTGATAATGTCCTTGTAGTGCATAATCGATCTTGAAAAGCATGAATTTTTGCGTTTTGATCTCTTCGCTCAAAAGTTTGAACTCTTAATTGAAGCTTGCTTTATTTTCAACTCCATTTAGTGGAACTTAATTTGGACTTAATTATCTCGCTTAAGTGCACGAAATTTGTTATCATGGTCTTTAATTGATACATCCGGTTTTTCTTATCCTTTTTACCATTCTTGCTAAACCGGATGACCATCTTCACTTTTAAGATGGTTCCCCACCTTTTACCTAACCATTATTTTTTGCTTTCATTGATTTTCTTGAGTGAGGCCTTTTCCAATTTGATAATGTTTAAGTGGAAATTTTTTTGAGAGTATCAGAACAACAAAGCTTTATCTTCATTAGGGCTAGACTCTAGAACCTTACGAGCTAACATATAGGATGGAAGAAAGAAAGAATGAATAGTCTTGTTGATGACTACGAATAGGTGTTGGGGAACGGAACGAAGAAAGATAAGGTAGTCGAAATGGAAATATAAGAAAATAAAAAACTCTAGGGATCTAAATAAAATAAGTTATGCCTTGAAGCTTCCTCTTTGTCTAATAATCAACAAAACCAAAAAAATGATGAGAAAAAAAATTAAATAAGAATAGGGGGGCCAAGGAAAGCACCAAAGGAAAAGAAAAGGAGAGTCAATGATTTTAAAAGAATGAATCCCTTAGAGTGTTTGAAAATAGAATAAGAGATGGTTTGAAGTTGTGGAAAGTGAAAAGAGTAAGATTGTGGGTTTTGAAGCCTCTAGAGTTAAGGATGAGAATGGGATTGATTTAGATATTGAAAGTCTAGGATTGGGTAGAACAATGGAGGTTAAACTTGTGTGCATAAATTGTTTCCTTTCTTAGATAGCTTTTGCCTAATATCTAACAATCCTTGTTTATTTGAGAGAAACCCATTAATTGTGATAAACCGCCTTCTTTCTCACCAAACCGATTGTGATGCAAACCTCGGACTCCACCAAGGTGTGACTAACGGATTCAAAGTCTAAAGCGACGCGGAAGAGAAGAGATGGGTGAAGTAACTGGTTTGTGATTGATTCCACAATCACGGGGACTAGAGAGTATGATCCAAGGGATACTCCTCAAAAGGATCATAGACTGTAAAAACTGAAACGACCGCCCTCGTTTTTTTTTTTTTTTTTTAAATAAACAATTAATTATTATTCCCATAAATAATAATTAACTTCCCAAAACAAAACCACCGAAAGGATATCAAATCGAACGATCTTTCCAGAATACGACGACTTGAGTTGAGAGTCGAAGTTGGTATGTATAGCCACCTTGGCTTTCATAGACAATTTCTGTTGTCTACAACGGTTCTCGATAACGAGAAATCGGACTCGAGATCGTTAGATCATTTATCCAAATACTAAACAACACAACTCTTTTTATAGCGGAAGACTCTTAAACAAACAACGAGTTTAGATCATCCCCTCTTCTTCGCCATAATTCCACGGTCACCACTAAACTTTTCCTTTAGCCACGCACGGAAATTACCAAAACTCCCCGGATTGAATAGACCTCAATCCCCCAACCGCGTGCCGTTGAAAACTTAATCCCACCGTTGAAACTCAACCCCCAAATGTCCTGAAGCTAACTTCAAAGTTTCAAGATGATCCAACGGTAGACGAACTCGCGATTGCCCCTTTGAATCCACGTTGGTCCGGTTCGCGTCTGAAACAGAGCGCCTCACGGAAACGTGAATAACTTTTAGAATATTAACTCAAATCCAATTCCGCAAATTGGTACATCTAGATAAGAGACTTAACTACAACTCCACAAAAATTCGCTACCTTTGCAAACGATTTTCTAGGTCAAACTCCTGTTTCCTTCTCACCCACGAAACAGCTCTCCAACTTACTCTTCTTTTGCACACCACCACAGCAACCTCCGTCTCCTTTTCCTCGAGACTCACACGCCCACTCAGCCACCAAGACTCACCTCCTGTAGCTCTCCACGCCCACATACACAGCTCCCAAGCCTCAGTCTCACTTGCTCTCCACACCACACACAAATAAGTTCACCCCTCTTGCTCTCCACACCTCACACAAACAAGTTCACCTCACTTGCTTTGATTCAACAACCTCAGCCTCTCTCTCTCTCTCTCCCTCACACTCTCTTTTCTCCTCTGAAATGAAGTGTCGGCAAATAACACAAGAAATGGTGAGTGGAAATAGAGGAGTAGGGCTGCTTTGTAGGGAAATAGGTGTAGAGAGGGGGTAACTCTAGGGGTTTAGGCTGCTGGTGGAAAGGAGTGGAAATGGTTGGTGGAGTCAAAAAATCAGCTGATTTAATCAGTTTAAAATCAATTAAGATTTGATCCCTGAACTCTCAAAAGTTCACAAACTGACCCCAAACTTCCAAAACAATTCCGAACACTCCCTACGGGAAAATGCGGTGTAACTTTTACGTTACTTCAAAAATTCCCAGAAAATATTTCCGGAGAATCTACGCATAAATCCCGATTTTTAATTTCCAAAAACTCCATTTTTTGGAACACGGGCGTTACAAAAACTAAGTAGTTTGATTCCACAAACAACCTAGAACTCACAAGAACAATGATTTGATTCAAGACAAACTTTGAAGCAAAACAAACTTAATTTTCTTATTCCTTAAAAGCGTGAATACAAACTGATGAAGCAGAAAGCTTCTATAGGCTCATGAACAAGACCTCCAACGGCAAGAAAATATGCTAAAAGGAACCAGTCAAATCAGAACAAAACACAATCTTCTCCATTGATGTCTTCTAGCCGTTAGGCATTAAAGGAGGCACTCCTCTTGCTTGAGCTGCTTGGCTGCGTGATTTTCCTAGGTACTTGATATGGACGTCTAGGATCAGCTGGACTGGATGAATGGGCGAGATTAATCAGAAAAGATGTGACTTGAAGAGAAGAGGAAATAGTTTTTCTAAAAAAGGAAATTTTCTCTTCTTTTGATGCCACGCGTGTTATTGGACATGCTCTTGTTTTGAACACCTCTAAACGCCACAGAGTCTTCAAATGGTCGTCGGAAAACAGTAGAAAGGCTTCTAGAAGTTGCATAAAGTCTCGTGGGCGCCATTGATATGTTTGGAGCCTTCTAACACTGTGATGTTCCGAATAAGATAGGTCGTAAATCCTTTGGTTCAGAAATTGAATATCTCCCACACAAAAAACAGGTATTGACTTGATTCCAATTTTTCGTTAACCTCTGATGGATCAAGATTGTATAAAATTTTTATTTGTAGCTTAAGTCTTCTTGGTTTGGTCGGAAATCTCCAATTAATCAGTGTATGTCTAAATCGGTCTAGTTGGGGATAATCCGATTTGTAAACTGAATGACTTCTTCGTCTAAACTCTGATGGGGTTGATTCCACTTCAGGCATACTGTAGTTAAGCTAAGAAAGTATTACAAGTAGTTGTGTGACTGGAAGAGTTATTATTCGACATCATTTTTCCTGGACAAGGCTCATGGGTCTCCTTGGGTCGCCTTAGGTGGTTGTGGCTAACACTAACTCTTGTGTCAGTCAGCTCCAAATAAATTTTGGTATTGATTCTTACATCAGATTGAGATTAATTGACACTCCCTTGGAGAGACTACATGCTATTTCCATTAAATTTAATGTTAAAGAGTTGATTTACATGATTGCTTGTGGATGTTTTGAGTTTAGCTTAGAGTAAAAGATTGAAGTCGCGATAAGTACGAGGAGATTCGTTTTTGTATTGCTAGGCATATTATCTTGGGAATATGATGTTTACAGCTTCGCCGGTCTTTTTGGTTTAAAATACCATATTCACACCTTTTCTTCTACTTGTCTCTTGTCGTTTGCTTGCGGACAAGAAAGAGATACGTTTGGGGGAGTTGATATATTGAGAGTTTACTCTCTTTTAGATTGCATTTCTCATTTTTTTCTTGCATATTGCATTGCATATTTAGAGTATTAGGTGCATTGGTTGCATTCGATCTTGGTTCATAGGTTTTTGAAGTGAAGTATACAATAAGGAGACAAGCAGAGTGAAGAAAGTATGATTTTGAAGCTAGATGACATCTGTAACGGCATGGACCGCTACACCCAACAGTCAGAATCAAAGAAGACCAAAGTCAAAGTTCAGCTCTTCAGATGTCCTCTATAACGGTCTACAGACAGTTACCACATATCGTCAGAAGCTGCACGACGACAATCCTAACGGCCTGCACCATTACATATGATCGTTATACTCAACACGTTTTGTGACTATTAGGATCTAACCTGGTTTGTCCCAGGTTGACCCGCTATGCTTTTGCCTTAGTATATATAAAATTTAAGACCTAATTTAATGGTTATGCTTTGTTTTTAGAGATTTCTCTTACCCACTTTTGGGGTTTCAAAACTCTTTCTATGAGTCTCTTGATTTCAAAGTATCAAATCTCTTTCTATAGTTAAATCTTTCATCTATTCATTAGTGGGTAGTATTTTTAGAGCATTTGGGAATGTTAGATTTAGGGTGATTGATGGTTGATTAGTGGAGTTTAGAATTGTAGCAACTTAGATCCATGCTTGATAGGTGTTCTTAATGCTAGATTAGCTTTTGAGAATGTTCTTAATGCCGACAAGATGTTTGATAAAATGTTTGAACCAATATATCAAAGTACTATTCATTCTTTACCTATGAGAATAGTTGATTAAAATGTTTAGTGGTTAGTTAGAGTTGAAATTAATGCTTGTTCATCATTCGATAACTAACGAGAGTTATTGGTTATTGGATGATTAATAAAGAGATTATTGTCATGAGAGTCGATTAATTGTCATTAGTGTTCTAAGACAATGGATTAGCTCTACTAGTTAAAATTTGATCACCCTATTTATCTATCATTTTCCGAGAGTTCGTCTTTCTTAATTTGATTTCAAAACTTTATTTACTGCTTTGTTATATATTTCAAATTTGTTTACAAAAACACAAAATTTATATTGCTTAGATTAGAAAATGACTTACGTTCTTGGTGTTTTATTATAATTTCCTCGTGGATTTGATCCCAACGTATGTAGGTTAATTGATAGACCCGATAGGTTGTAAAATCTGAACTATCAAGTCTTAAACCCTAATTGACAGCTCTTTGTAGATCCACTTTATAGAATTCGATTACTAACATTAATCGAACAAAAAATCAGGTTTTATCAAAGTTTCTGAGTTTTTAACTGATTATATGATATCGAGGCGGTTGCCAGCCGTCGAGCGTTTACCCGCCGTCGAACCCGCTTTTTTTTTTGAATTAAATGTAAAATTATATTCAAAAAAAAAGCCGTTTGTACATCGAATGCAACACGTGATTTAAGAGTTTGAGAATCTATACTATGAAAGTAAAGTTGCACTCTCCCACAGCTTGCCACATGGCTGAGTCTGGTGATGACACCTGTTTTTTTTTTTTAAACACAATCTCACCTCTTGCTGTCTCTTTCTTCTTCCCCTTCGACGTTCTGAGATCTAGAAAAAAAAAGGAAACTCAACAATTGAATGCATCACTTCCAAAACTATTCAGTTTTCTTGCGTTTCTTTCAAACAGATCAATTTATTTTATTTGTAATTACTTCTTTCATTGATTCGCTTCAGAAGTTTAATATGCAGAGCTACAATACAAAATTCCAAGAGGTTGTTCAAGGGATTCCTTCATCAAAATTAGGTACGAATTGCAGAAAAAAATGTCTTATCTTCCGGGAATGCTGGATTTCGCCTTCTCTCTTCTCAATTTTGAGTTTTTTGTGTCTGGGTTTTTATCCGAATTTGACCTAACAGCTAAAGTTTTAATTTTTGTGTCTGACCTAATCCTGATTTCGTGTCTGGTTTTCTTGCATATACTGATTAAATTGCCATGGCTAAGAACTCGTTCAAGTGATGTACATCTTATTTGGTGCTCGTGATGTTCTCGGAAACTGTATCTCCTCTCTTCGATCATCGATCTTCGTTTTGTTTTACACATCAAGTTTTAATTTGATTTCACAAATTAGGATTTTTGATCATTTTTATCTGACAAAATGCGTGTGATTTATTTTCAGGCACGTTTAGCCAACATGTTCTTTTGACCCTTGAGGAGAAGAAGCTACAAGATCCATTGATTAGTGTCACCGACAAACCCCAGTGGTAAGTTCCATTAAAGTCAATGTTTAGGGATCAAATTTGATTAAACATAATGACTAATCTTCACATTAAATAATAAATTATTTGATGAAAAGTTTGTAACAATGGGCACAAGATTGTAAACTTGTGGGCTTTTGTGTTTTTGTAGGTTCTTAGACATTAGTCCGGAGGGGAAAGTTCAGGTGATGAAGCTTGATGGTAAATGGGTGGCTGATTCAGATGTCATTGTTGGACTTCTTGAGGAGAAATTTCCAGAGCCATCTCTAAAAGACACCTCCTCAATTTGCATATGTGGAATCTAAACTGTTTGGTGTTTTTTTTTTTTTTACTTTCTTGAAGAGCAAAGACTCCAATGACAGATCGGAGAAGGTGTTGGTTGATGAGTTAGAAGCGTTGGATAATCACCTTGAGACAAAATCTTGTCCTTTTGTAGCTGGTGAAAAAGTTACTGGTGTGGATTTGAGTTTAGCATAAAAGCTTTACCATTTGGAGATTGTTCTTGGTCATTACAAGACTTGATCCGTCCCTGACAGCTTGATCAATGTTCGTAACTATGCCAAGACTTTGTGCTCTAGAGAGTCTTTTGAGAAAAAAGGCTACGAAAGATATTATGGTTGTGGGTTGGGCATCTAAGGTCAATGGGTGATGTGGATTCGTGCATCTCAGATTTTTGTTGCTTAGAAACTATTCTTCACCAAATAATGAAAATGCACCAATTTTGTGTGTGTTATTGTTCTTGTTTTTCTCATAGTTGGTTATCTCTTACCAATAATGATGCAATAAACCATCTTTTTTTTATAATATATATGCCTTATTCAATTTGGTATTACAGACCAATGGCCAATCTCTTGATTACAGTAAATTAGTAAATGCTTCCTTACAAGGTGGAAGAGGTTTCTTTTCTCAGACAAACTGGCTGAGATACTCATCGACGCTTGTGTACTTGACATCAGGAAAAAGCTGAGAAGCTTCCACTCCAAAGGAAGGCTCTATTGTAAAACAGGTTTGATCTCCCTTCAGAAAGATGGCATGATTCAGAGCAAACAGATGATCAAGTGGACGTGGAGACTCAGCAACATTTTCAAGTATTAGCCAAGTCAACAACATAATCTTGATTGTATTGTACAAAAGAGTGGTGAAATTAGCTTATGTCACCTGGGATTTTCTTGAGGAGTTCTTCCACTGAAACCTAAGTCTTCTCCAGAGTTTTACTAATCTTGCTCTCCCACAGTGCACGATATCGTTTGGTGAAACAATGTTCTTTGGAGGATTGATGAAAACAGTCTTGTTGAGAGCTCTTGGATCATCAATGTTTAGATTATGTATAATGTATCTATATGTAACTGAAATGACCAAACAAAACTCTAATTAAACCCAAAAAGAGTAAAAATTAAGTTTCAAATACAACAAAATAACAACTGTAGAAACTGAAAGAAAAATTTACGAACTAAAACCCGCGTTTGCAGGAGTACCCTCCTAGTCTTATTATAAAAGATCATCGAGTAGCAAACCATCGCTCCAGCCCCTTGTCATATCTCGTTTCTCCCATGTCTCGAATCGATGACACTATGTTTCGAATTTTTTTTCTGATGAATCTTACAAGCTGAGAAGGATGAGTGGAGGGTTCACCATGTCTTCTTATGTTCCTTTCTTACGCATATGATATGAATAGTGTTCTGCAAAGCATATCTCACCATGTCTTCTTATGTTCCTTTAGCAATCGTATATATGAAAACTATTTTTAAATTTTTTTAAAAAATATATATATAATAAAAAAATATAACCGTCTCATTTACAAACGAACTGCCTTATTTTTTAGGTGGTTGCAACCTCCTGTTTTTTTTTTCTCTTCCAACCGCTCACTTCAACCATTTTCTCCAACCACTTCTTCCAATCGCTTCTTCTAATCACTTTGGGTTTGATTGGTTACACTGTTTAAACATAGCGGTTAATACTTTTTCTAGCGGTTGTAAACAAAGCGGTTAAAGAGAAGGTGGCTAGAGATAGCGGTAGAGAGAAAGCGTTTAAATTATAATAAGCGGCTAAATTATAGTTACGATTGGTAACAAGTGGTTGAATAGTAAAAAAATTGTTGTAGAAAATAACATAAAATAAATTAAAATACAAAAAGCAGTTCAAAAAAAATTATTTGTATTCTTAAAATTTCTTTAAAGAATGATACATATGAATAGTATTTTTATAAATAAATATATATATATATATATATATAAAATATAAAAATCCAACCTCCTCGTTTACAAACAAACCGCCTTATTTTTTAAGTGGTTGCAACCGCCAGTTTTTTTTTTTTTCAACCGCTCACTTCAACCATCTTCTCCAACTACTTCTTCCAATCGTTTCTTATAATCATTCTATTGATTGGTAACCTTCAAAGCGGTTTCTTTGCAAACTAGGCGGTTGAAGGTTACCAATCAAACTCTTTATTGATTGATAGTTTTTAAGACGGTTTATTTACAAACGAGATGGTTGAAAATTCTAAAAGTAAAAATGGTTTAACTTCATTGTTTTATATTTTTAAAATTTGTTTCTACATGATTAAAATGATTAGTTTGTTTACTTCGTTATTATATACTGTGAGTCTGTGAAGATGGCATTTAGCTACCCCATAATTTATTTATTAGCCACTGAAACTTTATGTCTATAAGAAAAATTACGATCGCAACATAATATCATTACGAAACAGTAATTGTCTCCTCGATCAACCTGACACATTTTTCTAAAAAACTTGGCTTTCCCATTCAAATTTAATAAGCAGTATGTAAAGTTATCCATGTCATCTGCCTGTTATTATATGTTTGCATCGATCTCATTAACGATGTTAACAACGACGGATAAAAAGTCTTTATCAAAAAAAAAAAAAAAGGACAAAAACGACTGATAAGAAGTCAACTTAATCATCCAACTAACGCCAGCCAATTCGGTAACGCTAGCACTACTTTTCATTGTTATTGTCATTGACTTGGCCAATATTTGTTTAAAATAATTTATGATATTTTTTTTAAATCGTTTCCTATTTGTGACGGTTTGAATTGTTTTTTCATGTTTTGTATATTTATTCACTTGAAATTGATTATAATTACAAATTTCTGATATGCTCAAATTATTTTTTAGAGCTATTCTCTCAAATTAGGAGATCACAGTAGTACTTAGGGGTCGAATCCACAAAGACTATGTGGCTTCACAATAGACATATTCGTTTCAAATCCAGCTAAGCAGCAAATAAGTATTGAAATAACAATTGCAGAAAAGTAAATAGAGATGTAATCAATGGGAGGAAAGCGTCGAAACTTCTCAGGAAATCAATCAAAACAGATTAAACTACTGGTCAAGATATAATTAAAAACCGTTGTAGAACTCAAATCACTAAAATATAGCTAACCAACTGTCGTTTCGAAAGCTATCTATGACATAAACCTAAGAGACCAACTGTCGTTGCGAATCCTAAAGTTCAGACAAGCTTTAAGTACAAGTTCGATATGTTCACAAGTTATCTAATCCAACTGTCGTTGCAATTATCTAACATGCTCACTAGTATTAGTTTAGATTCTAAATCACGCAGTCGCGCCAATTTAACAACCTAATATCATACTTATAGGTGATCAGGTGATCAAGCTAGAACAAGCATTAAGCACAAGTCTCACCAAAACAATCCCGTCAGATGGGGCTCAGTGTCGATCGACACGGATGGTGGGTGTCGATCGTCACCATCCGAAATAGTTCGTTTATCACTTAGTTGAAATGTAAGTGGCCCCGTAGAATTGAGGTTCACTTCCTCCTCTGATGAATCCTCAGCAGTTGCAGATACATTATCGGTTCCACACTGAGGCGCAACTTCAGTAGTTTCATCTTCCAAAGGATTCAGTAAATCCATTCTGTGGAGAATAGACTCTGTTAGATTATTCAAAGTATCAATACAGAATGTTTGTCCGTTGATAGTGGGTTATCTGATAGACTTATCCATATCAAAACTCATCACAGACTCTGCCACATTCAGAGCTATTCTACCTCCTCTAACAACGATATTCGCTCCAGCGGTGGCTAAGAAAGGTCTGCCTAGGATAAGAGGATCCTTAGGTTCATCACTGTACTTCAACACAACAAAATCCGTCGGTATCATGCAATCGCCGACTCTCACAGGCACATCTTCCAAAAGACCTTCCGGTGTCCTAATGCTCCTATCCGCGAGGATCAGAGTTATCTTAGTAGGCGTGAAGTCTATCATCCCGAGTCCCACAACAACTGAATACGGCATCAAACTCACACTGGAACCCAAATCACATAATGAATTCTTAAACCTTGCTTGGAAGATAGAGCAATCCAAGACAAAGCTACCCGGATCAACAAGTTTTTCCGGTATCCTGTTCTGAATAACAGCACTGCAGACCTCAGTCATCATCATAACTCCTTCCTCTTCTCGCATATCCTGCGTAAGCATCTTCTTTAAACACCTATTTACCACATGCGAAGTCTTGATAGCATCGATCAATGGAATCTCAATGGTGAATTTATCCATGATTGTTCTGCACTTAGCATCATACAATTCCTGCTTAGACTTTATGTTGTTCTTAGGGAAAGGAACCTTGGGTACGTAAATACGCTCAGGCGTTTTCTGCAATTCTTCAACAACCGGTGCGTTTGGTGACGAGTGGTGGCGATCAACACCAATGGGTGGGTGTCGGTCAACACTAGCCGGTGTTGGTTCCTCTCTAAGTGTGGACAAAGGTGTCGATCGACACTGATGATGTGTGTCGGTCGACATTGGTGGCTCCTCCGCGAATTCTTCATCGGTTCCCTCCAAGTCTACAATCTCTTTACCCTTCGGAGACCTTGCCAATACAGGATTCAACTCTTTACCACCTCTCAACCTGATAGCATTGCAAAGATACTTGGGGTTGTTCTCAGTTCTTCCTGGAAGAACTCCATCAGGCCGTTTGACAGACCCAGCAGTCTGTGCAACCTGGAGATAGAGCTTCTTCATGTGAATGTTCAAAGCATCGATTTTACAGTTCAGATCGGTATACAGCGAGTCAATCTTCCCATTAGGATCAACCGTAATCTTCTGCTGACCTTCCAAAATCTGATCCAACATAGACTTCATCTCATCTGCTCAGAGCTAGCGGGAGGTTGCTGATAGTAGGAGGATGATCCATAGCTCCTGTTGAAGTCATTGTTTCTCTGGAAGGGTTTCTGATACTGGTTCTTAGGAATATAACCAGAAGAGTTCTCATTACCGGTGAATGTACTCCGCTGATTGTTTCCACTGTAACCACCTCTGTTCTGCTGATTGCCATAACGCTGACCCTGAAATCCAGTGCCACCAATGTAGTTGCAATCCTCTTCCTCATACACCTGCTCGGGCTTAAATATCTCTACCTCTGCAGCAAAATGAACTGACTTCTTACTTATCAGGATACTGTGAACTGAATCCAACTTTGTCTTCAACTCAGCAATCTGCTTCCCATCTACGCCTCCAGCCTGCTTCTGACGTTCATAGTCAGCATTCTTGGTGCTATTGCTAGACGCCAAGTTCTCAATCAACTCATAAGCTTCCTCTGGAGATCTGGTGTTGAAGTTCCCATTGCTCGCTGAATCTAGAGTCATCTGGTACCTCCAATCAACTCCTCTGAAGAAAATACCCAACAACTGAACCTGGGTGAAACCATGATGCGGACAATCTCTCTGATAAGCTCTGAAATGAACCCATGCCGCCTTGAATGCCTTAATAGGCCTCTGCGTAAACTGAGAGATGCTATTTCTCAAATCCTCTAAACGTGCATTATCATAGAAGTTTCTCAAGAAAGCCTTCTTGGTCTCATCCCAACTAGTCAGAGATCCCGTTGGTAACTACTTCAACCAGTAAGCTGCTTCACCAATAAGAGAGTGTGGGAAGAGCTTACAGAAAAGATAATCATAGCTGACTCCATTGATCTTCATGCTGGTTACCAGATCCTCAAACCTCTCAATATGGTCCATAGGGTGTTCATGCGACAAACCGGAGAAAGGGTGCTGACCCACTAAGGAGTAATAGGATGGTTTCAACTCGAATTCGTTCCTCTCAATGGTAGGGAGACGAATCGCAGACCTGTTAGCATAGAACTCATCAGGCCTATTGTAATCTCCTAGTGTCCTTGCTCTCTCGGCCTGTCCTTGCCCTGCCGCTATAACAATTGGTCCTACTGCTGCCGGTTGGTGTCGAGCGACACCAGGGGTGGGTGTCGATCGACACCTTCATCCTGGATAATCACATTGCCCTATGCATCATTTGGCCTTGCTCGTTGCAAATATGACCCTCTTGGTCTCTTAGAACTCCAGTTTCATCTGGTCGTAGTACAACTGGACCAACCATTTCAACCGGTTTCTTTACTTTTCTGATCTCGCGCTCTAACTTGGCAAGCTCTTGATTCGAAAGAACTACAAGCTCGTTGTCTTTGTTGCTTTGAGTTCTGCGGTTAGGCATACACCTAAAACACACCAGACAAAAAGAAAGAACGATGTAAGTAAACTAAATAATAAAAAACTTAGACTGAACTCTATACTTAAGTCTATTGGAAACTCAAAAGTGTCTCCGGCAACGGCGCCAAAATTTGATCGGGGTCAAATTAACCCTAAAACTACTCTCTCAAATTAAGAGATGTACTTAGGGATCGAATCCACAGAGACTCTGCGGCTTCACAATAGACGTGTTCGTTTCAAGTCCAGCTAAGCAATAAAGATATATTGAAATAACAATGCAAGAAAAGTAAATAGAGATGTAAATCAATGGGGAAAAACGTCAGGTCTAGGGAACTTCTAAAGAAATCAATCAAAGTAGAAATAAACAACTGGTCAAGATCTAATTAAGGATCGTTCTAGAACTCAAATCACTAATGCATAGCTAACTAACTGTCGTTGCGAAAACCATCTATGATATAAACCTAAGAGACCAACTGTCGTTGCGAATCCTGAAGTTCTGACAAGCTTTAAGTACAAGTTCGATATGTTAACAAGATATCTAAACCAACTGTCATTGCGAATATCTAACATGCTCACTAGGATTAGTTCAGATTATAAATCACGCTGTCGCTCCAATTTAACAACCTAATATCATACTTCTGGGTGATCAAGCTAAAAGAAGCATTAAGTACAATCCTAGATGAAGAACTAACAAGTCTGAATCTTAACCAGTGTTAAACCTAATAAATCATGAAATCCTTATGAGAATCCCTAAACCTAACAAGAGATCTACTCAGACATATCAAATGAAACACAAGACATAGCTAAAATAGATATCATAACCTGAATCAAAAGTAGAGTAAAGAAAACATGGGTTCAAAATCTTCTCTCAGAAGTACAAGTAGCAAGATCAGCCCCTAAGCAAAGGAATATATAGAACAATGACGGCTGAAACTGGATGATGAATAATGAAATCTGGATAGGTTCAACATAACCTAAAAACCTAATATATAGATTAATACACGAGTTGGGTCCTTTTGTAAACTTCTGGAACTTCTGGGGAAAAACTGCAAATTTTCAGAACTTGGTAAATTCCGCATTGACGTCTGACGATGGGTGTCGACCGACACCAGTGATGAGTGTCGATCGACACCACTGACCACTGAAAACATCGACTTCTTCTTCTCAGCAACAAATGCTCCATAATGCTCCATAATCATCAAAAAGTCCCAAACGCATAAAACCTGTAAAAGATTCGATAAAGACTCGAAAGACACGGTTAAAACTCGATAAAACACTTATATCATGGCTTAAAACCGGTAAAATCCATGATATATCAACCATCCTCCTGATTTTGTTAAAAGATTAAGAGTGGTTCATGATATTTTAGTAAGCTAATAAACTTTCGTTGATTTCATTTCAGGTCAATTTTCCCGCGATTATTGTGCGATTTTATATCTAAGCATTTGGGACAAAAGTGTCATCTTTATTGATAAGTTTTCCACTGACTTAAAAAACCTTATCCTTTTTGTTCACCTCTGTGTCTGGCAACGAGTGTCAAGCTCTGCAATCAGATCTTGGAAACCATCCTCGATGCTTGCCTTCAACAGGTCCGTAGAGTAAAGTTGTTAACAAGACTAACATGGTTATTGTCTTTGGCAAAGTCAACTCTAAAACTTTGAGAAGATCATCTGTTAACCGTGTCGTGAAATCGGATTGATTTATAAAGGTATTAGCTTTGAGAATTTTAATCTTAAAACAACAATTTTTTTAATCCTTATGAATAAAGATATCGAACAATATGCTCCATTGTGATGAAAGGAACTAAGGAAGCATGGAGAGATGTGTAGTCTTTATTCCTCTACATTTATATGTTTTCATTGTGAGCCTTCGTTTATATGTAAAATGACCAATCACTATTTCCCCAACCTCAAATGTATGCACATTGAATTTTCTCAATCTCAACATTGTATTAACTAACTTAGGACATGTCTTATGGGATTAATGTGTATGTGTTGGATGGCTAAGAGTTTAAGCACAACCAGACTTACATTTATTCTTTCACATTGCTAAAATTATTTTTAAAAATATCATCAAAATTGGCTAAAAAATGATGATATAATAATATAAAGAAGTTCAAGAAAACAGACCAATCAAGATATTAAAAAACATTAATCAATATAACAAAAAAAAAATTATATACTAAAAATCCGCGCTACGCGGGGATACTCTTTGAGTTTTTTTTTTTAAAAAGAATAAAAAAAAAGAAAAAAATAGTTAAATATTAAATTTTACTATGCTACATTAATTGCTACGTGTCACAGCGGAAAAATCTCTCTTTTTCTTTAATATAGGAGAATAATTTTACTACTTTTAGATACTTACAAAAAAATTACCAAAAATATAACATATTATATTAATATATATATATATATATATATATATATATAAATGTATAAACATCCATGGCTAGTAACAATTGTTGAACAATTAAGTTAAGAAAATATTGCAAAAAGAAAAAAAAAATAGTTATGTTTTCTAAAGATAAATGCTGAGAATACTTAAATAACATCATGTTTTAAAAAAAAAAAATTAATTTCACAAACTTGAGTTCATCTAGAAACCATTCTTAAAATTCAGGAAATTATATTTAATAACAAAAATATTGAATTTTGAAACTTCAAAATTACTCTGAACATGTTTTTAACTAAAAAAATACTACTTTGGAAATATCTCGAAAATAATTTTAAAATTTGAGAAGATCATTGCTCGTATGCCATAACGTAATTGAATAGTAATGTATGTAGAGTCATATTTTATGTGGGGCACATAATTTTTTTGGTATAAAAACTGTGATTTAAAAAGGATTATCTGTCATCTATGTTGCTTAAACAAAAAAAGAGGATTATCATCTGACATATTGGTATTACAGAGTAAATTTTATAAAATGTGTATGAGGCACTTGCCCACCTTCCATGAAGCTAGATCCGCCCCGTATGTACCCTTAACAAAACTCTCGAGTTCATGGAAATTTTGTATTTTATTTCAATAATTCATTTTCTTCTTTTACTGGAAAAGTGCGTTAAAAAAAAAAAAGTGTGTTCATATTGTATTTCAACAGTGGGTTATACAAATATTCTTTTCTACCTATATATTTTGGACAAGATTAACTGTACAAAAAGTCAAGTTTGAAAAAACTCTGTCGGATAAAAAAAAAAACTTGTATTTCTATAAACGACAAGAAAGATGTCCCTAGTTGCTGCGCAGCCATTTTTGAAAGCAAAGGCCGTCACACTACACCACTCCTTCATGTGCAGTTGAAATTTATAAATGCAATCTCATGGGCATATTTTTAAGAGTTATTATAGCACATAAAGGTTATTAAATGAGTAGCATATCTAATATTTTTTAAAAAATTACTTAAATAACAAAATTATTAAAAAATTAGAGAAGTTTACTTAAACAGCACAAAATTTAAGAAAAATAAGTAGAATGCATAAAATTTTTTTTTTATTACTTAAATATTCGCGCTACCAAAACTACCCTTTTAATCATTTGATAACAAAATGCTTTTTTTTTTTTTTTTTTTTTTTTTTTTTTTTTTTTTTTGTGCAACATGATAACAAAAATGCTATTACAAAAATGTTATTACTATTTATTTCCACATCGGCCAAAAAACAGGCGTCCTGCCTATGTGGCACAGAAACTGTCTACATATATTATGAAAGTCTGCCGAAAATTTTTTCACCTTAGTGACGGCTGACTTAAGAGAAAATTGGCCTATTTAAGTGAACGGCTGATTTATTAGTCTGTTGACTGATTTATGTACTTTAGTCAGCCTGAGGTCACAACATACTTATGAAATTTTACCTGATTTATGAGATATCAGTTGATTTATTTATACACGACACGGCTGACTTAATAGAATTTTGACTGATTTATGAGATATTAGCTGATTTATGATTTGTGACACGGCTGAGTTTTATTAATATGACCGACTTATGAAAATTTTGGCTGACTTATTGATCTGACATGACTGACTTATTTTTTGGCTGACTTATTTATTGATAATCCAGCTGACTTATTTGGCTGATTTATTTTTAAACGACTGACTTATACGGTTTTATTGCGGCCGACTTTCTTTAAATCTGTCATTATTAGGTAAATTAACTTAAAAGTAAGGTTAATTACGGCTGACTAAGTAATTAACAAATAATTACTGTAATATCGGTCTTTTGACGACAGATTTACTTGATGTAGTAGCCGACTTAACTTTTTCACCTGATTTATGTGTATTAAGTGGCTGATTTATATAAACTTTTATTATTACTTAAATAGTATTTGAGTGACGACATACTTATCGTTTATCTGATGGCTGACTTATTATGGCTGATTTATGTGTTCTTTTGGTGGCATGTTTCCATGTCATCAATTACATCAGCTCCGTAATTAGGTTTAGTATAGCCACCGTCTTTAACATTGTTCTTCTTGTTTATCAGTCATATCTCTTCTTCGTCAGTCAACTATGTTCTTCGTCTTTTATCTATGTTCTTCATCCTTCACAAATGGACCCTGTAATTATTGTTTGCGGGAAATGGATCCACACAAATAGATATGTTTTCAACGCCGACAAGAGAGGATGTAGAGTTCTATATAATAAGTCAGCCACAACAACACACCATTACATAATAAGTTAGCCACAATAACACATTATTATATAATAAATCAGCCATAATTTATAATAAGTCAGCCGCAAGAACACAACTGTAACGAATGATTTAAATAAGTCAGTTGTAATCGGTGCTGTGAAAACATTACCTCACCATGCTTTGATATCTCCTGACTAATAATCTTTTCTAAATCCTTCCGCGTACGATTTCCACCCCATCGAAGAAATAGAATTTCATTCGGTTGTAATATTCTCCCAAAACGCTCTTCGAAAACTCTAATTGATTCATACCCCTAAAAGAGCAACACGTGCACGCAGCCGTTGACGGTATACGAATTTCCTTCATACTGAACTATTTTAATACCATTGATAAAACTTTTAAATGCCACCCGACCCCATGGATAATCATCAATGTATTCATCTTTGAAGACTCTTTTTGCAGTTTCAAGAGGTATTCTAGAGTTATGATGTAAACCATGAATACCCATGTGTAGAATACATAACAACCCCAACATCTTCCGTTCTGGTAAATCCCATCCACGACATTTACCAAATGCTTTAGCTAATTCATCATACTTTGGTCCAACTCCATGCGGAACACCTAACTCTGTCCAGAAACTAGTGTGGTCAGCTTCACAACTTTTTGGTGGTGGCACTGCATCTGTATTTAGCCCCGTAATCTTAGCAAATTCGTATAAGCTAAACCTGATTGGTTGACCACCGATCACAACCCAAATCTCATTCTCATTATGTATTTCAAACTGACGGGTGAGTAGATAATGTACAGTCTTAGCAGACCACACGTAATCGCTATCTACTAGCTTAGGAATGAGTCCAAGAGATGATTTCTTAATTTCTTCCGAGGCATCTCTTCCTATTGCTTCTCTAACGCGTGAGAAGTTGCCCAGCTGACAGTTGTGATTCATGCTTCTATTCTGCAATGGAGATTTCCCTTCTTCATAAAGTCTAAGAGGGTACTTATTTGCTTCTTTAGACGAATCCATCTGCCAGTAAATAATAAATCAGACAGCAAACACATAAATCAGCCATTATGTACTTCAAAAATCAGCCACCAAAATACAAAAATCAGCTATTATAAAGCATCAATGAATAAATCAGCCATCATATACACATATATATAAACTTAAATCAGCCGTTATATAAACACATTGCTCTAAAAAATCAGCCATCACATAACATATTAATCCACTAAATCAGCCATCATATGAAACATTAATCCGACATAAATGTAAATCAGCCATCAATCTGCGCCAAAGTTTAAAAATAATTGAATGGCCGGAATATCGCCGAAAAATTAAATATACAAGTTCAGAATATCGTATACATACCTTAGTTATCTTCAACCCTTGAAAAAATGAATGAAAATCCTTCAAATATATAGAAATGTGCGTTACTGTTTTTTTCGAGAATCGATATCAAATCTTAACATAATAACTTCAGAGTAACTAAACCAAAAAACTTTATAGTTTTTGAATGCCGAAATTCAGTTTCCCTTGCCGAACTTCAGTTTTCCTTGCCGACCTATTCAAGATCTCTTGACGAAATTTTGGGAGATGAAACGCGACTGGAGATGAGGAGAAGAAGATGCGGAAATGAAAGATACGACAGTGGAGAAGTGGAGGAGAGTTTAGGGTTTCGATTTTCACCGCAGATGAGAGAGGAGAGGGGTGCTTGCAGTTTTTTTTTTCTGAATGGGGTTAGAAACTGAAACGTTCTTTCAATGTTAAGGAGCCAAAACTGTTTTAATTTTTTTTTAGAAACCGTAAAATATGATTAAAATAAATCAAAACGGCATAATCGTTAATTAGAGTTTTAAGTTTTCCTTAATACATATTTCCTTAGTTATTTTGATATTTAAGTAATTTTCAAAAGATACCAACTATGGTAGTCATTTAACAACGTTTCTGTGCTGTTTAAGTAAATATCTAAAAAAATGTCTATTAAGAAAATTTTAAAATTATAATTAACGATTATGCCATTTTGATTTATTTTAAATAATATTTAAAGTTAATTAAAAAAATAAAAAGATTTGGCTTAAACTGTAATGTTACAGTCTCATCTTCAAACACAATCCGAAAAGAAAAAAAAACAGATGTTCATCATCCTTTCGCCTACGAAAATTAAAACCCTAACGCTGGTCACTGGTGTCATCTGCTCGTCTCTTACAGTCGCGCCTCTTCTCCTCCGCCTCTCCAAAGTCGCATTTCGTCGCACTATCCCCGGAGAAAAAAAGAGTTTTGAGTACTCCAAATATCCGACTCGATCCCAAAATCCCGACACCATCTAAAATCTCCAAATCGATTATTTCTATTCCCATTGAAAAACTTTAAATCCCCAAATTCGAAAATCGAGTGTAAGTCTCTCTTCTTAGTTAAAATTTATCATTCTTCTTTCTTATATTTCATAATTATAAACTCGATTTCACTTTCCATAAACTCTATTTGACAATTGAAAAATGATTTCATCGATTCATACGAATTTTGATTTCTGGGTATTTGTATAGGTTGAACTTAAAATTGCGGATAAGCAATATCTCTGGAGCTTTTAGCAGATCTTCAAGCACCTGTCGAGGAAGTGTTGTGGATGTGCCTACGGTGTGTTGGTGTGGGGCTCAAATCGTGGGAAAGATTTCAAAATAAGACCTTAATCACCCTGAGAACAGCTTGGCCTGACAAAAAAATATTTATGGTTGTACGATAATGTAAGTCAAAGTTAGGGCCGATATATGATTCAGTTATGGCTGATTTATTATTCAGTCATGGCCGATATATGATTCAGTTATGGCCAATTTATGATTTAGTTATGGACGATTTATGAGTATTCAGTAATGGCTGATTTATTATTTAGTCATGGCTCATTTATGATTCAGCCATGGCTATATTACGGCTGATTTATTATTATATTATGACTGATTTATTACGGTACATAAACTGTATGCACAATTTACCTAAAATTTACAAAATAGGTATTGATGTATATTTGTCTTATGACTGCTTTATGTATTTAGCAATTTATGACTGATTTATGGTTGTCTTTATAAATGTTTATACGTTTATACGTTTCATGGCTGATTTATGTAACATATTGTTCTAGGTTATTGCTGATTAATGTATGTATTTAACAAGTTATGGTTGATTTATGTACGTGTTCAAAAAGTTGTGGCTGATTTAAACAAGAAAGGAATACCTCAAAACGAAAACCCTGGTGATATGGTGATATCAAACAAGTTACCGAAGATTTGTTGCTATAACGTTATCGGTATCTTGTTTTTAAAATTACAATCAAATAACAAAATCTGTACTTTGAATCGCTTACACTCATAAAAATAGCAAGATTCTAAAGAACGTTAGGTGTTCATCGGGTGGTGATACATGGTTGTAATTTTAAATCAGTTATAATATAGCCATGGCTGAATCATAAATCAGCCATGATTGAACAATAAATAAGCCATTACTGAATAATCATAAATCGGGCATAACTAAATCATAAATCGGCCATAACTGAATCATAAATCGGCCATAACTGAATCATATATCGCCCTTGAATGAATAATAAATCGGTGATATGCTTAAATTATCCCTCAGAGCTACTCTCTCAAATTAAGAGATCACGGTAGTACTTTGAGGTCGAATCCACAAGGACTCTGTGGTTTCACAACAGACGTGTTCGCTTCAAGTTCAGCTAAGCAATAAATAAGTATTGAAATAACAGTGCGAAGAAAGTAAATAAGGATGTAATCAAATGGAGAAAAACGTTAGGTCTAGGGAACTTCTCAGAAAATCAATCAAAGCAGGAATAAACAACTGGTCAAGATCTAATTAAAAACCGTTCTAGAACTCAAATCACTAATGCATAGCTAACCAACTGTCGTTGCGAAAACTATCTATGTCTTTAAACCTAAGAGACCAATTGTCGTTGCGAATCCTAAAGTTCTGACAAGCTTTAAGTACAAGTTCGATATGTTCACAAGTTATCTAAACCAACTGTCGTTGCGAATATCAAACATGCTCACTAGGATAGTTCAGATTACAAATCACTCTGTCGCGCCAATTTAATAACCTAATAACATACTTCTAGGTGATCAGGTTAAAAGAAGTATTAAGTACAATCCTAGATGAAGAACTAACAAGTTTGAATCTTAACCAGTGTTGAACCTAACAAATCATGAAATCCCTATGAGAATCCCTCAACCTAACTAGGGATCTACTCAGACATATCAAATGAAACACAAGACATAGCTGAAATAGATATCATAAACTGAATCAAAAGTAGAATAAAGAAATAGGGGTTCGAAATCTTCTCTCTGAGTTACAAGTAGCAAGATCAGCCCCTAAGCAAAGGAATAGATAAAAGACTAGAAAACTGGATGAAAGGTAGCATACATACAACTTAACCTAAAAACCTAATATATAGAGTAATACACGAGCTGGGTCCCGTTTGTAAATTTTTGGAACTTCTGGGGCAAAACTGCAAATCTTCAGAACTTGGTAAATTCTGCATGGATGTCTGACGATGGGTGTCGACCGACACCAGTGATGAGTGTCGATCGACACCATCAACCACTGAATGCATCGACTTCGTCTTCTCAGCAACAAATGCTCCATAATGCTCCATAATCGTCCAAAAAGTCCCAAACGCATAAAACCTGTAAAAACTCGATAATGACTCGAAAGACATGGTAAAGACTCGATAAAGCACTTATATCATGGCATAAAACCGGTAAAATCCATAATATATCAACTCCCCCAGACTTAGCTTTTGCTTGCCCTTAAGCAAACAGAAAACTAAACTAGAGAAATAAGTTTGAAGACACGGAAACTCATTTCGTCATAAGAATATCATATTCACATTCACCATAGTAATCCACTAAAACTCTTACCTGAAAGGATCTAGACCACCATGTACTTCACCGTAGACGTTCATAGCTTTCCTGATAAAACCCACGATTTCACATCATAGTCCACATTACCTTCATCGCCGGGTCTTATATGTGATCTCGATGCCCAGAGCCTTCTAAACTCTTTCACGTACAATACCAAAACAAAGACAAGCATACAACTATCGGTACTCTTTCTCTCCCCCAGACTTATTCTTTTTCTTAGTATTTGTTTTTTTCTTTTCTTTTGCAAATGGGTTTCGGATTCATGAACTCCAAAGGATGCACGGGTTTACGCACTCTATACCTGGGGTCACTTACTCCTAATCCATCTCTTTTTGTGGATATAAGCGTCCGCGGAACTCCGAAGGATGCACGGGTTTACGCATTCTATCCCTCGGCCACATTGACTTATATCCGTTTTCTTCCCTTTTTTTTCTTTGGGATAAGGGAAAGGAGTACCGCTTTTATTGGTGTTTACAGAAGTTGTCTTGTCCGGTATGAACGATGAGTCAAGCCGCAGAACACCTGTCACATTGACAAGGTAAAAGGAACTAACAGAAATTGCGTAGGGAGTTAGTGGATGTCTGCTAGAAATAAGGGCGTCTCAAGTCCACCATTAAACCTTTGGTTTTTCCATTAGTCTCAGATACCTAACAAGCTTGAATCAAATGGTCACTTAAGTTCCTGCAAAATGTGAAAGTTTCCTCGAAAAATCATAGTTTCATAAACTGATTTTGACTCAATAAAACGGACTCAACTTACTTGATTGACTCATAAGAAAACAAAACACATAGTGATATGATTCTGGTTAGAGAATCATGCCCCAATCACACATCGGGAAGCTAAGATGACGATGATAAGGCTCCAGGCTTGAGCAGCAAGCGATCGGAAGTTGAATGGGATGATAGACGCCACGAGAGGATGCGGAAGTCCCCTTGATAAGTCTGGTTCGAACAACCTAATCACTAGAATTGTTCTCAAGTATTCTAGTTCGAATCACTCGAAAAAGAAGACAAGGATCTATCAAAGAAAAGAGATTTTGATTAAAAAGATAGATAAGATATACAGAGTTCTCAGATCAGAATATAAAGAAAAGGGAGGCGAAGAGAGGAGAGAAGAGAATTAAAGAGTGTAGAGTTACGAGACATGCCTCGTGAACTAACACTTGGACCATGCAGAAATTAAACACAAAACATTCAAATTCAAATGAGGAAATAAAGATAGAAAGTAAAGAAGATAAGGGCCACGCCTAAGTGATGTAAACGGACCTGAGTGTGGATCGGACTAATGCCATGGCATAGATGAGCTCATGAACCACAAACCTCGTTAAAAACCTCGTCCCGAAAAACCCAATGGGAAAAACCAAAGACGAAGGAAAAGAGTGTGAGTGGGTCATGAGGCCACGCACTAGCCTTCTCGAACTTATATCATGACCGGTGTTAACTTGATATAAACCCAAGGTTCGAGTGATCCTCTTGAGCGACTGCCAGTCGTAGCAAGACCCCATTAGCATAGTGTAACTTCTAGAACCGTAACAATTCTTGACTCCTAAAGCTGCTTTCCTAGCTCCTTTTGCTCTTGGCTCGAACACCACTCCTTGTGCATCACCATCTCCAAGTCCTTGTGTCTTGATGCTTCCTAGGATCATATCACATAGTTAGTAACTACGTCCCCCAGACTTGAACGAAACTGTCCCCAGTGGTGGCAAACCAGAGATTGGTAAGCAAAAGAGAGAATTGAAACAAAGTTAGAACCAAAATTACGAAGACTTATCCGGATATGGGTGTTGGTGTCGATCGACACCAGAGTCCTGATCAGAGGATGTTGTTACAAAACTTATGTGAAGTAGATGAAACAAAACTCAAAAGCACCAATATAAGCATCATAACATAGTTAAACAAAGTTTCAAAATAAAAACTCAAATAACAAAGTGACTCAAAATAAGAGAAAAATAACATAAGTCCAAAAGAAAATAAAAATGAAAACAAAAGAGAAAAGAAAAAAGAAACTAGTCCTCGTCGGACTCATTCATCGTATCATCAGCACCAGTGGACGGATGAGATGGCGCGGTATCAGGGGTGGGGGAACGGTGAAAGGACATAGGAACAGGATGCGCACTAGTGACGCTAGCGGGTAGCAACCTCCACATCTGACGCATTGTGTTAACTATGTAACGACGGAAAACGGGAGCATCCACATCATAGCCCTCTGGGGGCTCTGGAAAACCAAAGTCATGGAAAATAGGGAGGGGACCTCCAGCAAGGTCATCCGTCCTCTCATCCTCCGCAGCAGAAGAAGGTGCACTCGATGATATACCTCGACGGATATTACCTCGGGGAACTGTCTACAGTAACTGTGGCGCGGGAGACAAATCCAAGCAAGTCGGGTCACCTACTCTGATAGCAGTGAGTGGGCGCTGCAGGAGTTTGACACTCCACTCATTGCCATCCGTGCCAACAAAAACCCAGAGACGATCCTGTTTCAACCAATGCGCATGCTGCATATATGTTGTGTCCATGGTCAAGCGTGTGGTGATGATCGTGTTGTTACTAAGCACAATCCCGAAATGCTGGAAGATAGGAGTCAAAAGACTCCAAACACCCTCAAAGATGTTCTTACCGCCAAAAGCCTTACCATTGAGAGAAACGAGTATCAGTCCTCAGTCCAAAAAATTTTGACCCCACTGAAAAGGAGTATCAGGTCGGAGTTCCGCATTCTGGTTGGGTCGGAGCGGCAAAGAATCGTGTTATCTAGAACACGCAAAACATACCTCAGGACCGGATGTCGTACATCTGATTGCTTCCGCTCCTTGGAGTCATAGACCCCATTACCAAAATGTGACCAGAACTGGTGGTTCTCATTCCAATCTGTAGCTAGGACGGCTTTGGTGGGCTCCTTCTTGAACCCGTACAAACCGCAAAGGTTAGAGATGGTGATGCGGTAAGGAACTCCCTGGCACATGAAGGTCAGGACCCCTTCTTGTGCAACCTTATGACCATCATTCGCAAAGTAAAGCCGACTAATAGCCAAGAACTGATGTGCCAAATCAGGGTAAAGATCATATGTTGTCATGCCCATTGTCCCCATGCCAATATCCTGCAAAACGTTGAGTACATCCGCACGAATCCCCCTGGAAGCCAAAGATAACTCATGGATGAAACGTGTCGGCCTCATGTCTACAGTTAACCACGCATTGTAGAAGAGCGTGTCGTATTCACCCCAATCCTCAGAGATGGGCCTAGTGTAGCAAGCAGGTTGATTAACCTCCACCTTAGGTCATTCTCCCACTGTCTTCGCGATCGAATCTTAACATGCTCCGCCTTGGGACAAGGATGTCAAAGTTACGAAACATGGACATTAGTAGGAGGTGGGAGTAGTGGAGAGCCCAAAGAAGGGGATTGACCGGAGCTTGAACCCTCAGTCCTTTGTTGTCTAGTGCGTTTGCTTGGTCTGGAGGCCATCGTGAGTGCTGGTGTCGAACGACACTGTTGAATGGTGTCAATCGACACTAAGAACTACGAAACAAAAACCACACAAACACTAAACCACGAAAAATCAGAACTTCTTAGCAAATCAAATCAAAACACAGAGCAAGAGTAACACAAGACAAATAAAAAATAACCCAGAAGGACTCTGAAACAATTAAGATTAAGGATTCTGGTTAGAGAATCACTCCCCAATCACACACCGGGAAGCTAAGATGATGATGATAAGGCTCCAGGCTTGAGCAGCATGCGATCTGGAGTTGAATGGGATGATAGACGGCACGATAGGATGCGGAAGTCCCCTTGATAAGTCTGGTTCGAACAACTTAATCACTAGAATTGTTCTCAAGTATTCTAGTTCGAATCACTCGAAAAAGAAGACAAGGATCTATCAAAGAAAAGATATTTTTGATTAAAAAGATAGATAAGATATACAGAGTTCGCAGATCAGAATATAAAGAGAAGAGAGGCGAAGAGAGGAGAGAAGAGAATTAAAGAGTGTAGAGTTACGAGACATGCCTCGTGAACTAACACTCGGACCGTGCAGATATTAAACACAAAACATAAGGGCCACGCCTAAGTGATGTAAACGGGCCTGAGTGTGGATCGGACTAATGTCATGGCATAGATGAGCTCATGAACCACAAACCTCGTTAAAAACCTTGTCCCGGAAAACCCAATGGGAAAAACCAAAGACAAAGGAAAAGAGTGTGAGTGGGTCATGAGGCCACACACTAGCCTTCTCGAACTTATATCATGACCGGTGTGGACTTGATATAAACCCAAGGTTCGAGTGATCCTCTTGAGCCATTGCCAGTCGTAGCAAGACCCCATTAGTATAGTGTAACTTCTTGAACCGTAACAATTCTTAACTCCTAAAGCTGCTTTCCTAGCTCCTCTTGCTCTTGGCTCGAACACCACTCCTTGTGCATCACCATCTCCAAGTCCTTGTGTCTTGATGCTTCCTAGGATCATATCATGCCCCTCCTGTTGAAAAGGATTTGTCCTCAAATCCGCTTGACCTGCCACAAACAACATTAAGTTAGAAGCATCAAAAGGGTAAAACAAAAATGACTTATCTTGGTAATAAAAAGAAAGGGAAAGAGTAGTGTCGGGAATTCTCAAGAGAGATTCAGCTTCATGGTGGCGTCCTTTGAGAACATTGTCGAGAACTCCCAGCATCTCCATAAGAAGAAATATCTTGAAAACGTTTAGCTTCTTCTTCATAATGACTCCAATTCCAGTCCTTGCAAAGAAATTTGACGAGAGAGCTTCCAGATCCGGTGGCTCTTTTTTGTACCTGCATTGTTTTCAACACTTTTAGAAAAGAGCAAGTGTGTTATCAAAGTCATGGAGTCACAATAAACAAGCGAGCATATCTCAGGTTGATTCAAAACAGTATCCTTGTCAAGTTCTTCGTGTACTTGCATCTTAAGACAAGAGTTTAGTTCCGAATATCCTTTGAATAAACCTAAATTTTTCTCAATGATTTCTGGATATAATAAACTCATACTCACAGCCCTTAAATCATGAGAAACAAATTGTGATGAAGAGATACTTATCACAGTTAATGGAAATGATGTTGGATCCGGGGGCTCTTCTTTTTCCTTAGCTCTAGCACAAATCACTTCAACATTAATCAGTGCTTCATTGTATTGGTAGATATGACTAGGCTGTAGCTTTCTTAGTTCATCACCTATAGATACATCCTGCAAAAATTCTTTGAGCTTACTCGGCGGCACCGGTACATGGTTAGTGTGACAAGGAATTTTATCCAAAGAGATAACAAATTTAGGATCAAAGTAATAATCCCCGTTAACATTACGAACCATACCAAAGAGATTAGCTTTCTTACCTTGCTCTCGATTTCCTTTGAGTTTGATTTTATCAAGATATACCTCATGAGGTGGAAATGGTGCCAGATTAGTCCTTCTCCCTTTTATCTTAAACAAATGGTGATTGGTGAAGCCATCATGAATCAGTCTACCGTCTCGGGTTGTAAGTTGTGGTGAAGCCTCAGGTGGTTTCTCATTAAGCTCAATAATGTCTTCAGCCATAGGTAATTGATCGTGGACCAGAACTGCTTCAGCTTGGATGAATCCTTCTAATGCACGTGTTGTTGCTTCTTTAGGTATTTCTCGGCTTGGAGCTTCTTGTAGTGATGCTGGTGATTCTTCCTTGTTGATAATGGGGATGGACTGAATGCTCAAGTCTCTTTTCGTCACTAACAAATCCCCATTGGCTTGTAGCTCGTCATCCTCATCCTTTTGTTGCATAGAATCTGGTTGCTGATCTTTGGATCCATACTCTACATTGTCCTTTAGATTCATGATCCGCTTGTTAGTGCATTCACTAGCATAATGCCCCATTACTTGACACTTAAAGCACTTGATTCCACTTGTCCTAGCATCTGGCTTGCCTTTATCCACTTGCTTAGCAAAATACGGTTTAGCTTCCAATCGTGTAGTTGTAGACAGACTGCTATCTCCTTGTACTCTCGGTTTATCGCCTCTCGGATAGCTTCCTTTTGAATAACTACTACCTCCAGCCCCATAATGTGATCGTATAGGACCTCTTCTCTTGAGTTGTTGCTCTATAAGTATTCCCTGATGTAACATTTCCTGTACGTCCCCATGAAGCTGCATCTTCAATCGATCTTGTATCTCATGTTGCAATCCTCCAAGAAACCTTGACATAGTCGCTTCACGATCTTCTTGTACATCAGCTATAATCAGCAGCATTTCCAACTCCTGATAGTAATCCTCAACGTTCTTACTCCCTTGTACAAGTATCCTCAGCTGATCATGCAACTCACGATAGTAGTAGCTCGGCACAAAACGTTTCCGCATAATAGCTTTCATCTCGGACCATGTTTCAACCGGATACTCTTGATTTCTTCTCCTAGACGTTACCAACTGATCCCACCAACTCAAAGCATAATCACTGAACTCATTAGCTGCAACCTTCACTCGATTCACCTCAGTATAGTGTTAACACTCAAACACCATTTCGATTTTCTTCTCCCACTCCAAGTAAGCACTCGGATCATTCTTTCCATTAAACGATGGTATACGAAGTTTGAGTCCTACAAGGCTGTGTTGATGTTGAATTCTTTCATCCCTGTCATGTCTGTATCTTCTATGACTGCTACACAATGTTCCACTGTAGTATTCATCAGCCTCAATGTCTCTAGGTCTCCTCGGAAGGTCTCTCGGCATAGGTCTCGGCAAATCACCACGTTGCCTCACTTGATCTCTGTTTCTTTCACCATTTCTTACTGTATCCACTCTCTGTTGACCTCTAGATTCACCAATCATCACAGGAATAAGTTCGTCACAAAAGGAATTAAATTTATCATTCATCAAACGCTCCATCATTGTCGTGAGAGCTTCAATCAGGAGCTTGTTGTTGTTACCGCTTGTTTCATTGTGATCGGACATCCTTTTCCTGAAAAAACATAACAAAATACACCAGTAAAGAGTCCTTTTGAAGAACAAATTGACCCTATATCATAAGAACACGAAAATGACCCTTGGTATCCTAATTTCTCCGCAGAACCCTAATCGAGACTGTGGAAGTTGATCGGTCACGGAAAAATATCAAATATTTTCAGAAAATTCCCAAAACAATTTTAACAAATACTAGACTCATCCTAGTTTCATTTTCAGTTGTTTTGAGAATTTTTACACAAGCCAATATTTAATTAAAATTCAAACAAGTTGGGACGAAAATCACTTAACTTCTCGATGTGGCTCTGAGACCACTTGATATGATTCTGGTTAGAGAATCAGGTCCCAATCACACACTTGGAAGCTAAGATGATAATGATAAGGCTCCATGCTTGAGCAGTAAGGGATCTGGAGTTGAATGGGATGATAGACGCCACGAGAGGATGCGAAAGTCCCCTTGATAAGTCTGGTTCGAACAACCTAATCACTAGAATTGTTCTCAAGTATTCTAGTTCGAATCACTCGAAAAAGAAGACAAGGATCTATCAAAGAAAAGAGATTTTGATTAAAAAGATAGATAAGATATACTGAGTTCTCAGATTAGAATATAAAGAGAAGGGAGGCGAAGAGAGGAGAGAAGAGAATTAAAGAGTGTAGAGTTACGAGACATGCCTCGTGAACTAACACTCGGACCATCCAGAAATTAAACACAAAACATTCAAATTCAAATGAGAAAATAAAGATAGAAAGTAAAAAAGATAAGGGCCACGCCTAAGTGATGTAAACGGGCCTGAGTGTGGATCGGACTAATGCCATGGCATAGATGAGCTCATGAACCACAAACCTCGTTAAAAACCTTGTCCCGGAAAACCCAATGTAAAAAAGCAAAGACGAAGGAAAAGAGTATGAGTGGGTGATGAGGCCACTCACTAGCCTTCTCGAACTTATATCATGACCGGTGTGGACTTGATATAAACCCAAGGTTCGAGTGATCCTCTTGAGCCATTGCCAGTCGTAGCAAGACCCCATTAGCATAGTGTAACTTCTTGAACCGTAACAATTCTTGACTCCTAAAGCTGCTTTCCTAGCTCCTTTTGCTCTTGGCTCGAGCACCACTTCTTGTGCATCACCATCTCCAAGTCCTTGTGTCTTGATGCTTCCTAGGGTCATATCACATAGTTAGTAACTACGTCCCCCAGACTTTAACAACACTGTCCACAGTGGTGGCAAACTAGAGATTGGTAAGCAGAAGAGAGAATTGAAACAAAGTTAGAACCAAAATTACGAAGACTTATCCGGATATGGGTGTTGGTGTCGATCGACACCAACTGCTGGTGTCGATCGACACCAGAGTCGTGATCAGAGGATGTTGTTACAAAACTCCAAAATTACAAGTGAAATCTGTGAAGTAGATGAAACAAAACTCAAAAGCACCAATATAAGCATCATAACATAGTTAAACAAAGTTTCAAAATAAAGACTCAAATAACAAACTGACTCAAAATAAGAGAAAAATAACATAAATACAAAAGAAAATAAAAATGAAAACAAAAGAGAAAAGGGAAAAGAAACTAGTCCTCGTCGGACTCATCCATCGTATCATCAGCAGCAGTGGACGGATGAGATAGCGCGGTATCAGGGGTGGGGGAACGGTGAAAGGACATAGGAATAGGACGCGCACTAGTGACGCTAGCGGGTAGCAACCTCCACATCTGACGCATTGTGTTAACTATGTAACGACGGAAAATGGGAGCATCCACATCATAGCCCTCTGGGGGCTCTGGAAAACCAAAGTCATGGAAAATAGGGAGGGGACCTCCAGCAAGGTCCTCCGTCCTCTCATCCTCCGCAGCAGAAGGAGGTGCACTCGATGATATACCCCGACGGATCTTACCTCGCGGAACTGTCTACATTAACTGTGGCGCGAGAGAGAAATCCAAGCAAGTCGGGTCACCTACTCTGATAGCGGTGAGTGGGCGCTGCAGGAGTTTGACACTCCACTCGTTGCCATCCGTGCCAACAAAAACCCAAAGACGATGCTGTTTCAACCAACATGCATGCTGCATATATGTTGTGTCCATGGTCAAGCGTGTGGTGATGATCGTGTTGTTACTAAGCATGATATATCAAGGTTTTAATGGGTTTTAACCATGATATAAGAGTCTTTAATTGAGTCTTTTTGGTGTTTTTAGAGTCTATTAGAGTCTTTTATCTTCAGGTATGCATTTAGGACTAATGTGAAGAATATGGGAGATTTTGGAGCAAAGACCAAGAAGTTGCATCGAAGAATCATGTTTTGAGGCGATGCATGACTTGGTGTCGATCGACACCAGCCATGAGTGTCGATCGACACCACATGCGGACAACTTCGGAGATTTTGAAAGATTTACAATTTTGCCCATATGTTTCTAATATTTCAGCATTAGTCCCTGTACGAGTTTTTAGCTATATATTGTGTTTTAGATCAGGGTTTTTAGGGATTATCAAGTAGCAGACCCTCTACCTATCTCAAGCTTGGATCATCTTTCTCTAATCTCTGATACTCTTTGTTCTCTACTTTTCTATTCTATCGAATGATTTCTATTCATATCATGATGATTGTTTCTTTCACCATGTCTGAGTAGTTTCCTTGTTAGACTATGGGTTTTCAAGGGTTTCTGAGGAATTGTTGAACCAGTGATTTATTAGGGTTAATTGATAGAGTTCTTCATCTAGGATTGAACTTATTGCTTATTCTAGATTCGCGACCTAGAATCTGATTTAGGGTTGTTAATTGACATGAAAGTGTAATTGATTGCTAGATCTATCTTAGGTGAGCAAAATACCTATCTGCAAAGGAATTTGATTTAGGGATTTTGTGAACAAATTGAACCTGATCATTACTACTTGTCTGGATCCTAGAATTAGCAAAGGAATTTGGAATTCTAGATTCAGGGATAGATAGTTTACGCAGCGGAAGCTGGTAGGTTTTACAATTGTGTTTGAGTTCTAGAACGGTTCTTAAATTATAATCCTGATAATTCAATTTAATCGCAATTCTGAAGATTCCTGAGATTTCCCTATGCCTAGCGTTTTTCTCCATTGATTTACACTTTGTTTAATTATTCGCACCGCAGTTTCATTACGTTATACTTTATTTAGCATAACACTTTTACTGGGATTTATTGGGTATTTCATAGTCCTTGTGGATTCGATCCCTAAGTACTACAGTGATCTCTTAATTTGAGAGAGTAGCTCAGGGTAAATTTGAGCATATCAAAGCACAATCCCGAAATGCTGGAAGATAGGAGTTAAAAGACTCCCAACACCCTCAAAGATGTTCTTACCGCCAAAAGCCTTACCTTTGAGAGAAACGAGTATCAGTCCGCAGTCCAAACATTCTTGACCCCACTGAAAAGGAATATCAGGTCGGAGTTGCGCATTCTGGTTGGGTCAGAGCGGCAAAGAATCGTGTTAGCTAACACACGCAAAACATACCTCAGGACCGGATGTCGTACATTTGATTGCTTCCGCTCCTTGGAGTCATAGATCCCATTACCAAAATGTGATCAGAACTGGTGGTTCTCATTCCAATCTGTAGCTAGGACGACTTTGGTGGGCTCCTTCTTGAACCCGTACAAACCGCAAAGGTTAGAGATGGTGATGCGGTAACGAACTCCCTTGCACATGAAGGTCAGGACCCCTTCTTGTGCAACCTTACGACCACCGTTCGCAAAGTAAAGCCGACTAGTAGCCAGGAACTGACATGCCAAATCAGGGTAAAGATCATATGTTGTCATGCCCATTGTCCCCATGCCAATATCCTGCAAAACGTTGCGTACATCCACACGAATCCCCATGGAAGCTAAAGATGACTCATGGATGAAACGTGTCGGCCTCATGTCTACAGTCAACCACACATTGTAGAAGAGCGTGTCGTATTCATCCCAATCCTCAGAGATGGGCCTAGTATAGCAAGCAGGTTGCTCAACCTCCACCTTAGGGTCATTCTCCCACTGTCTTCGTGATCGAATCTTAAGATGCTCCGCCTTGGGACAAGGATGTCGAAGTTGCAAAATAGGGACATCAGTAGGAGGTGGGAGTAGTGGATAGCCCAAAGAAGGGGATTGACCGGAGCTTGAACCCTCAGTCCTTTGTTGTCTAGTGCGTTTGCTTGGTCTGGAGGCCATCGTGAGTGCTGGTGTCGACCGACACTGTTGAATGGTGTCGATTGACACTAAGACATGCGAAACAAAAATCGCACAAACACCAAACCACAAAAAAAATCAGAACTTCTTAGCAAATCAAATCAAACCACAGAGCAAGGGTAACACAAGACAAATCAAAAATAACCCAGAAGGACTCTGAAACAATTAAGATTAAGGATTAAGATCCAGGAAAAACAATTAAGGATGAACCCTTCAACAGATAGGAAAAAGATTGGATGATTTGAAGATCATACCTTAGAATTGGAGTGGATGGATGGATTAAACACAAAAGCAATAAGTTTGAGGATCAAAATCGAATTAGCAGGACAAACTCTAGAGCCTATGGGTTTTCTGTGTTTTAGAGTTTCTTTTTAAGAGGGGTAAGTAGGGTATTTATAGCACTTACCTCGGTGGCCGGTGTCGACCGACACAAGGGATGTAGTGTCGATCGACACTAGCCCTTACTTCCGTATGTCGGTTGTGCTTAGTGTTGATCGACACCAATGGTTGAGTGTTGATCGACACTGATAGATTGCTCCGAGGATGACTAGTTCCTGAGGTCAAAACAAGGAAAAACCAAAGCCAAAGTGAAACAAAAACAAAGAAAAACATATGTACAGACTCACCAGTGGGTTGCCTCTCATCAAGCGCTTGTTTTCAGTCATTAGCTTGACTATGCAGCGGGGCTAGGCAGTGGTATCATTGTTCTGAGGCATGGCAATGCCGGAATACTCGATCGTGTAAACATTCTCTTCTGGAAGAAAGTCATCAATTGGGATAGTATTCTCGACTCTAATCCTTTAGAGATGATCATCCACTCCATTCTCAATCCCTTTCTTATCCCTTACCTTAATGTCGAACTCCTGAAGGAGCAGAATCCAACGCAGAAGTCGTGGCTTCGGGTCTTTTTTTTGCATCAGATACTTCAGAGCTGCGTGGTCGGTGTGGACTATGACCTTGGAACCAACCAGATAAGTTCGAAATTTCTCAAAAGCAAACACTACCGCTAATAGTTCCTTCTCGGTAGTCGCATAATTGCGCTGCGCATCGTCCAAGGTTCTTCTCGCATAGTAGATGGCATACAGCTTCTTATCCTTCTTTTGGCCGAGTACGACTCTAACCGCGAAATCGCTGGCGTCGCACATGACCTCGAAAGGCAACTCCCAGTCCGGGGGTTGAACAATAGGTGTGGTCACCAAAAGTTTCTTGATCTGTTCAAACGCCGAGACGCATGCATCGTCAAATTCAAAAACCACATCTTTGCACAATGAGGCGGTGAGCGGTCTAGCTATCTCACTGAAGTCCTTGATGAACCTCTTATAGAAACCAGCATGTCCCAAGAAACTCCTAACCCTTTTTACAGAATCAGGCGCTTGTAAGTTTGTCATAACTTTGATTTTAGCGCGATCGACTTCAATTCCATCCTGAGAAACCCTGTGTCCAAGAACAATAACATCTCGCACCATGAAATGACATTTTTCCAGTTAAGAACCAAGTGCTTCTCCTCACATCTAGCCAGTACCTTGCACAGATTTTCCAAACACTCGTGGTAAGACGATCCGTTGACGGAGAAATCATCCATGAAGACTTCCATACAATTCTCAATCATGTCCGTAAAGATGGACATCATACATCGCTGAAAGGTTGCTGCAGCATTGCAAAGTCCAAATGGCATCCGACGATACGCAAATGTACCGTAAGGATAAGTGAAAGTGGTCTTCTCCTGATCGTCGGGGTGTATGGGAATCTGAAAGAAACCTGAATAACCATCCAGAAAATAATAGTAAGGGTGGTTAGCTAAACGTTCAAGCATCTGATCAATGAAAGGTAAAGGGAAATGGTCATTCCGCGTAGCGGCATTCAACTTTCTGTAGTCAATGCACATTCGATGACCAGTCACAGTCTGCATAGGTATCAGCTCATTCTTCTCATTTTTTACAATGGTTACACCACCTTTCTTTGAGACCACATGAACTGGACTAACCCAATCACTATCAGAGATAGGATAGTTAATGCCTTGCACATGAAGGTCAGGACCCCTTCTTGTGCAACCTTACGACCACCGTTCGCAAAGTAAAGCCGACTAGTAGCCAGGAACTGACATGCCAAATCAGGGTAAAGATCATATGTTGTCATGCCCATTGTCCCCATGCCAATATCCTGCAAAACGTTGCGTACATCCACACGAATCCCCATGGAAGCTAAAGATGACTCATGGATGAAACGTGTCGGCCTCATGTCTACAGTCAACCACACATTGTAGAAGAGCGTGTCGTATTCATCCCAATCCTCAGAGATGGGCCTAGTATAGCAAGCAGGTTGCTCAACCTCCACCTTAGGGTCATTCTCCCACTGTCTTCGTGATCGAATCTTAAGATGCTCCGCCTTGGGACAAGGATGTCGAAGTTGCAAAACAGGGACATCAGTAGGAGGTGGAAGTAGTGGATAGCCCAAAGAAGGGGATTGACCGGAGCTTGAACCCTCAGTCCTTTGTTGTCTAGTGCGTTTGCTTGGTCTGGAGGCCATCGTGAGTGCTGGTGTCGACCGACACTGTTGAATGGTATCGATCGACACTAAGACATGCGAAACAAAAATCGCACAAACACCAAACCACAAAAAAAATCAGAACTTCTTAGCAAATCAAATCAAACCACAGAGCAAGGGTAACACAAGACAAATCAAAAATAACCCAGAAGGACTCTGAAACAATTAAGATTAAGGATTAAGATCCAGGAAAAACAATTAAGGATGAACCCTTCAACAGATAGGAAAAAGATTGGATGATTTGAAGATCATACCTTAGAATTGGAGTGGATGGATGGATTAAACACAAAAGCAATAAGTTTGAGGATCAAAATCGAATTAGCAGGACAAACTCTAGAGCCTATGGGTTTTCTGTGTTTTAGAGTTTCTTTTTAAGAGGGGTAAGTAGGGTATTTATAGCACTTACCTCGGTGGCCGGTGTCGACCGACACAAGGGATGTAGTGTCGATCGACACTAGCCCTTACTTCCGTATGTCGGTTGTGCTTAGTGTTGATCGACACCAATGGTTGAGTGTTGATCGACACTGATAGATTGCTCTGAGGATGACTAGGTCCTGAGGTCAAAACAAGGAAAAACCAAAGCCAAAGTGAAACAAAAACAAAGAAAAACATATGTACAGACTCACCAGTGGGTTGCCTCTCATCAAGCGCTTGTTTTCAGTCATTAGCTTGACTATGCAGCGAGGCTAGGCAGTGGTATCATTGTTCTGAGGCATGGCAATGCCGGAATACTCGATCGTGTAAACATTCTCTTCTGGAAGAAAGTCATCAATTGGGACAGTATTCTCGACTCTAATCCTTTAGAGATGATCATCCACTCCATTCTCAATCCCTTTCTTATCCCTTACCTTAATGTCGAACTCCTGAAGGAGCAGAATCCAACGCAGAAGTCGTGGCTTCGGGTCTTTTTTTTGCATCAGATACTTCAGAGCTGCGTGGTCGGTGTGGACTATGACCTTGGAACCAATCAGATAAGTTCGAAATTTCTCAAAAGCAAACACTACCGCTAATAGTTCCTTCTCGGTAGTCGCATAATTGCGCTGCGCATCGTCCAAGGTTCTTCTCGCATAGTTGATGGCATACAGCTTCTTATCCTTCTTTTGGCCGAGTACGGCTCTAACCGCGAAATCGCTGGCGTCGCACATGACCTCAAAAGGCAACTCCCAGTCCGGGGGTTGAACAATAGGTGTGGTCACCAAAAGTTTCTTGATCTGTTCAAACGCCGAGACGCATGCATCGTCAAATTCAAAAACCACATCTTTGCACAATAAGGCGGTGAGCGGTCTAGCTATCTCACTGAAGTCCTTGATGAACCTCTTATAGAAACCAGCATGTCCCAAGAAACTCCTAACCCTTTTTACAGAATCAGGCGCTTGTAAGTTTGTCATAACTTTGATTTTAGCGCGATCGACTTCAATTCCATCCTGAGAAACCCTGTGTCCAAGAACAATAACATCTCGCACCATGAAATGACATTTTTCCAGTTAAGAACCAAGTGCTTCTCCTCACATCTAGCCAGTACCTTGCACAGATTTTCCAAACACTCGTGGTAAGACGATCCGTTGACGGAGAAATCATCCATGAAGACTTCCATACAATTCTCAATCATGTCCGTAAAGATGGACATCATACATCGCTGAAAGGTTGCTGCAGCATTGCAAAGTCCAAATGGCATCCGACGATACGCAAATGTACCGTAAGGATAAGTGAAAGTGGTCTTCTCCTGATCGTCGGGGTGTATGGGAATCTGAAAGAAACCTGAATAACCATCCAGAAAATAATAGTAAGGGTGGTTAGCTAAACGTTCAAGCATCTGATCAATGAAAGGTAAAGGGAAATGGTCATTCCGCGTAGCGGCATTCAACTTTCTGTAGTCAATGCACATTCGATGACCAGTCACAGTCTGCATAGGTATCAGCTCATTCTTCTCATTTTTTACAATGGTTACACCACCTTTCTTTGAGACCACATGAACTGGACTAACCCAATCACTATCAGAGATAGGATAGTTAATGCCTTGCACATGAAGGTCAGGACCCCTTCTTGTGCAACCTTACGACCACCGTTCGCAAAGTAAAGCCGACTAGTAGCCAGGAACTGACATGCCAAATCAGGGTAAAGATCATATGTTGTCATGCCCATTGTCCCCATGCCAATATCCTGCAAAACGTTGCGTACATCCACACGAATCCCCATGGAAGCTAAAGATGACTCATGGATGAAACGTGTCGGCCTCATGTCTACAGTCAACCACACATTGTAGAAGAGCGTGTCGTATTCATCCCAATCCTCAGAGATGGGCCTAGTATAGCAAGCAGGTTGCTCAACCTCCACCTTAGGGTCATTCTCCCACTGTCTTCGTGATCGAATCTTAAGATGCTCCGCCTTGGGACAAGGATGTCGAAGTTGCAAAACAGGGACATCAGTAGGAGGTGGAAGTAGTGGATAGCCCAAAGAAGGGGATTGACCGGAGCTTGAACCCTCAGTCCTTTGTTGTCTAGTGCGTTTGCTTGGTCTGGAGGCCATCGTGAGTGCTGGTGTCGACCGACACTGTTGAATGGTGTCGATCGACACTAAGACATGCGAAACAAAAATCGCACAAACACCAAACCACAAAAAAAATCAGAACTTCTTAGCAAATCAAATCAAACCACAGAGCAAGGGTAACACAAGACAAATCAAAAATAACCCAGAAGGACTCTGAAACAATTAAGATTAAGGATTAAGATCCAGGAAAAACAATTAAGGATGAACCCTTCAACAGATAGGAAAAAGATTGGATGATTTGAAGATCATACCTTAGAATTGGAGTGGATGGATGGATTAAACACAAAAGCAATAAGTTTGAGGATCAAAATCGAATTAGCAGGACAAACTCTAGAGCCTATGGGTTTTCTGTGTTTTAGAGTTTCTTTTTAAGAGGGGTAAGTAGGGTATTTATAGCACTTACCTCGGTGGCCGGTGTCGACCGACACAAGGGATGTAGTGTCGATCGACACTAGCCCTTACTTCCGTATGTCGGTTGTGCTTAGTGTTGATCGACACCAATGGTTGAGTGTTGATCGACACTGATAGATTGCTCCGAGGATGACTAGTTCCTGAGGTCAAAACAAGGAAAAACCAAAGCCAAAGTGAAACAAAAACAAAGAAAAACATATGTACAGACTCACCAGTGGGTTGCCTCTCATCAAGCGCTTGTTTTCAGTCATTAGCTTGACTATGCAGCGGGGCTAGGCAGTGGTATCATTGTTCTGAGGCATGGCAATGCCGGAATACTCGATCGTGTAAACATTCTCTTCTGGAAGAAAGTCATCAATTGGGACAGTATTCTCGACTCTAATCCTTTAGAGATGATCATCCACTCCATTCTCAATCCCTTTCTTATCCCTTACCTTAATGTCGAACTCCTGAAGGAGCAGAATCCAACGCAGAAGTCGTGGCTTCGGGTCTTTTTTTTGCATCAGATACTTCAGAGCTGCGTGGTCGGTGTGGACTATGACCTTGGAACCAATCAGATAAGTTCGAAATTTCTCAAAAGCAAACACTACCGCTAATAGTTCCTTCTCGGTAGTCGCATAATTGCGCTGCGCATCGTCCAAGGTTCTTCTCGCATAATAGATGGCATACAGCTTCTTATCCTTCTTTTGGCCGAGTACGGCTCTAACCGCGAAATCGCTGGCGTCGCACATGACCTCAAAAGGCAACTCCCAGTCCGGGGGTTGAACAATAGGTGTGGTCACCAAAAGTTTCTTGATCTGTTCAAACGCCGAGACGCATGCATCGTCAAATTCAAAAACCACATCTTTGCACAATAAGGCGGTGAGCGGTCTAGCTATCTCACTGAAGTCCTTGATGAACCTCTTATAGAAACCAGCATGTCCCAAGAAACTCCTAACCCTTTTTACAGAATCAGGCGCTTGTAAGTTTGTCATAACTTTGATTTTAGCGCGATCGACTTCAATTCCATCCTGAGAAACCCTGTGTCCAAGAACAATAACATCTCGCACCATGAAATGACATTTTTCCAGTTAAGAACCAAGTGCTTCTCCTCACATCTAGCCAGTACCTTGCACAGATTTTCCAAACACTCGTGGTAAGACGATCCGTTGACGGAGAAATCATCCATGAAGACTTCCATACAATCCTCAATCATGTCCGTAAAGATGGACATCATACATCGCTGAAAGGTTGCTGCAGCATTGCAAAGTCCAAATGGCATCCGACGATACGCAAATGTACCGTAAGGATAAGTGAAAGTGGTCTTCTCCTGATCGTCGGGGTGTATGGGAATCTGAAAGAAACCTGAATAACCATCCAGAAAATAATAGTAAGGGTGGTTAGCTAAACGTTCAAGCATCTGATCAATGAAAGGTAAAGGGAAATGGTCATTCCGCGTAGCGGCATTCAACTTTCTGTAGTCAATGCACATTCGATGACCAGTCACAGTCTGCATAGGTATCAGCTCATTCTTCTCATTTTTTACAATGGTTACACCACCTTTCTTTGAGACCACATGAACTGGACTAACCCAATCACTATCAGAGATAGGATAGTTAATGCCCGCAGCTAGGAGTTTCAGGATCTCCTTCTTCACGACTTCCTTCAGGTTCGGATTCAACCTACGTTGATGCTCAATTGACGATTTTCCTTCGTCCTCTAATTGAATCCGATGCATACACAACTCTGGGGAGACCTGAAATATCATAGAAAGTATAGCCAAGAGCTTTGCGATATTTGCGCAGCTTGCCTAGCAAAAGAGTGAGCTCTGCATTGTTCAAAGAAGCATTAACAATAACAGGATAAGTAGAATTAGGTCCAAGAAATGCATACCTTAGCCCCTCAGGGAGTGTCTTGAGCTCTATTTTAGGAGCATTGGCCTCACTCCAATCGCCTTGTGCAACAGCGTCTGGAGATGCTTGGTCGAGTTTCTCGTGAGCAACAAGACGCATTACGTGCTCGCTAAAATCCATCATATGCGTATACTCGACAGCCATGGCATCCAAGTGACTTACCTCTTGCGCGGAACAAAGCAAAGCTTTCTCCAAAGGGTCGGTGATATGCATCTCCTGAAAAATCTCCTCTGCAAGATTGCTTAAAGTGTCCACGTAAAAATTCTTACCATCGATGGTGGGTCACTTGATCCATATCAAAGTTCATTACCAACTGTCCCACATTCAGTGCTATCCGGCCTCCTCGAGCATCAATAAGCGCTCCAGCGGTGGCTAAGTAAGGTCTACCTATGATAAGAGGATCCTTAGGCTCATCACTATACTTCAACACAATAAAATCCGTCGGTGTCATGCAATCGCCGACTCTCACTGGCACATCTTCCAAAAGAAATTCTGGTGTCTGAATGCTCCTATCTGCGAGGATCAGAGTTATCTTGGTAGGCATGAAGTCTGTCATCGCGAGTCCCACAGCAACTGAATACAACATCAAACTCACACTGGAACCCAAATCACATAAGAAATTCTTAAACCTTGCTTGGAAGATGAGCAATCCAAGACAAAGCTACCCGGATCAACAAGTTTCTCCGGTATCCTGTTTTTAATAACATCACTACAGACCTCAGTCATCATCATAACTCCTTCCTCTTCTCGCATATTCTACGTAAGCATCTTCTTTAAACACCTCTTTATCACAGGCGAAGTCTTGATAGCATCGATCAATGGAATCTCAATGGTGAGTTTATCCATGATTGCTCTGCACTTAGCATCATACAACTCTTGCTTAGACCTCCTGTTGTTCTTAGGGAAAGGAACCTTGGGTACGTAAACACGCTCATGCGCTTTCTACAATTCTTCAATAACCGGTGCGTCTGGTGACGAGTGGTGTCGATCGACACCAATGGGTGGGTGTCGATCGACACTAGCCGGTGTTGGTTCCTCTCTACATGTAGACAAGGGTGTCAATTGACACTGATGATGTGTGTCGGTCGACACTGGCGGCTCCTCCGCAAATTCTTCATCGATTTCCTCTAAGTCCACAATCTCTTCACCTTTCTGACCCCTTGCCAATACAGGATTCAAGTCTTTACCACTTCTCAACCTGATAGCATTGCAAGGATACTTGGGGTTGTTATCAGTTCTTCCTGGAAGAACTCCATCAGGCCGTTTGACAGACCCAGCAGTCTGTGCAACCTGGAGATCGAGCTTCTTCATGTGAATGTTCAAAGCATCGATTTTACCGTTCAGATCAGTATACATTGAGTCAATCTTTCCATTGAACTCAACTGAAATCTTCTGCTGACCTTCCAAAATCTGATCAAGCATAGACTTCATCTCATTCTGCTTAGAGCTAGCGGGAGGTTGCTGATAGTAGGAGGATGATCCATAGTTCCTGTTGAAGTCATTGTTGTTTTGGAAGGACTTCTGATACTGGTTCTTGGGAATAAAACTAGAAGAACTCTGATTACCGGTGAAGGTACTCCGCTGATTATTTTCATTGTAATCACCTCTGTTCTGCTGATTACCATAACGCTGACCCTGAAATCCAGTGCCACCAATGTAGTTGCAATCCTCTTCCTCATAAACCTGCTTGGGCTCAAATGTCTTAACCTCTGCAGCAAAATGAACTGACTTCTTATTCATCAGGATACTGTGAACTGAATCCAACTTTGTCTTCAACTCAGCAATCTGCTTCCCATCTACGCCTCCAGCCTGCTTCTGAAGTTCATAGTCAGCATTCTTGGTGCTATTGCTAGACGTCAAGTTCTCAATCAACTCAAAAGCTTCCTCTGGAGATCTGGTGTTGAAGTTCCCATTGCTCGCTGAATCTAGAGCCATCTGGTACCTCCAATCAACTCCTATGAAGAAAATACCCAATAACTGAACCTGGGTGAAACCATGATGCTGACAATCTCTCTGATAAGCTCTGAAACGAACCCATGCCTCCTTGAATGCCTCAGTAGGCCTCTGCGTAAACTGAAAGATGTTATTCCTCAAATCCTCTAAACGTGCATCATCATAGAAGTTTCTCAAGAAAGCCTTCTTAGTCTCTTTCCAACTAGTCAGAGATCCCATCGGTAACTGCTTCAACCAGTAACCTGCTTCACCAATAAGAGAGTGTGGGAAGAGCTTACAGAAAAGATAGTCATAGCTGACTCCATTGATCTTCATGCTAGTTACCAGATCCTCGAACCTCTCAATATGTCCATAGGGTGTTCATGCGACAAACCGGAGAAAGGATGCTGTCCCACTAAGGAGTAATAAGACAGCTTCATCTCGAATTCGTTCGTCCCAATGGCTGGGAGACGAATCGCAGACCTGTTAGCATAAAACTCATCAGGCCTATTGTAATCTCCTAGTGTCATGCCTCTCTCGGCCTGTCCTTGCCTCTGCACAACAACAACTTCACGTTCAGCTGCCGGTTGGTGTCGAGCGACACCAGGGGGTTGGTGTCGGTCGTGATGCGAGAATGGATAGCGACCCGGAAGAACAGCCGTTGGCCGAGGAAATGGTGGACCTGGTCGAGGACACGTCCGAGCTGGTCGAGAAGGAAGTTAAGGATGAGCCATTTGGTGATAGGATGTATTACTGTTCGGCCAAGGAAGAGTTAGCTGGTTCTAAGACTCGTTCTAAGGCTAAGGAACTCATTCACACAGTTGGAACTTGGCTTCGTCAATCTTTGGTTCATAGGGGTCACTCGGACGAAGATGATACCTCGGCCACGTTGGTCTTGGTTCATGTCCGAGATGATTAGTATCAAGCCCTATGGCTCACCTACACTCTTTTTCCCTTGCCTTTGGTTTTTCCCAAGTGGTTTTCCAAAGGAAGGTTTTTAATGAGGTTCGTGATCCATAGGTCCATCTTTGCTTGGTGCTAGTCCGACCTAGTCCGGCCATTTCGAGATTACTTGGCGCGGACCGTCTATCTTTTCTTTCTATCTTTAATTCTATTTTTAGTTATTTGAATTTAAACTTATGTCTGAGAGTTGTATTTGTGTGAAACTTTAGTCGTGTGTTTATTTTTCGAGTTGGTCATGGCGAGTTTCCGAGGCATGTCTCGAAACTCACCATGTATTAACTCCCTCCGCTCCTCCTTCTCTTCTCCTCTTCGTCTTCTCTCTTCTTTATATCCTCTGAGACTCTGTGTATTTTTCTTAACCTCTTTTGAATAAAAATTATCTTTCTCTCTATCTCTTTTTCGAGTGATTCGAATTAGAACCCAAGAACAATCCTAGTGATTAGGTTGTTCGCACCAGACTTATCAAGAGGCCTTCCGCATCCTCTCGTGGCGTCTATCCTTCCACCCCAACTCTAGATCAGCTTGCTGTTCAAGTCTGGAGTCTAAACTTGTCACCTTAACCTCTCAGTGAGTGATTGGGACGAGATTCTTCACCCAGAATCGTATCAAGTGGTATCAGAGCAACATTGAGAAGTTAAGTGGTTTTCGTCCTATCTTGTCCGAATTTTAATTAAATATTGGCTTGCGATAAAATCGTGAAATCAATTGGATCGGAACCGATTTTGAGTCTAGTATTTGTTAAAATTGGTTTGAGAATTTTTGGAAATGTTTTGATGATTTTTCGAGATCGTTTTCTGAAAACAGTCGCGTTTAGTGTTCATCTGAGAAAATAGGATACCAAGAGTCATTTTCGTGTTTTTATGATTTAGGGTCAATTCGATCTTCAAAAGGACTCTTTACTGGTGTATTCTTGTGTTTTGTTTCAGGAAAAAGATGTCTGATCATAGTGGAACCAGCCGCAACAACAATCAACTCTTGATCGATGCTCTCATGGCAAAGATGGCTCGATTGATGGATGAAAGATTTAATGTTCTTCAAGATCAAATTATTCCAGAGATGATTCGTGATGCTAGAGGATCTCAAGGAGCTAATACAGCAAGAAATGGTGAGGAAAACGTTCATCAAGCAAGGCAACAAGAAGAAGTTCTACGAGAACCCCGTGAATTCAATCAAAGACCGCTTCCAAGGGAACCTGGAGATTTTGAAGCAGAAAATTATTACAGTGGCTCTTCTCGTGGCAGCCATAGGAGGCATAGGAACGTGAGGAATGAGAGGAACCAGCCCCATGATGGTTTTGGAGGACTCAAGCTTCGCATACCTTCTTTTCAAGGGAAAAATGATCCGAGTGCTTACTTGGAGTGGAAAAAGAAGATTGAGTTGGTATTTGATTGTCAACATTACACTGAGGTGAACTGAGTTAAAGTGGCAGCTACTGAGTTCACTGACTATGCTTTGAGTTGGTGGGATCATTTGGTTACATCTAGAAGAAGAAACCAAGAGTATCCGGTTTCTACTTGGAATGAGATGAAAACTATCATGAGAAAACGTTTTGTGCCTAGCTACTACTACCGTGAGTTGCATAACCAGCTTAGGAGACTTGTGCAAGGTAGCAAGGGTGTAGAGGAGTATTACCAGGAGATGGAAACCCTGTTGATCCAAGCTGATGTTCAAGAGGATCGAGAGGCTACCATGTCTAGGTTTCTAGGAGGTTTGCAGCGTGACATTCAAGATAGATTGGAAATGCAGCCTCATGTTGATTTACAGGAAATGCTACACCAAGCTATACTAATAGAGCAGCAGCTTAAGAGGAGAGGTCCCATACGGACACAATTTGGAGCTGGAGGTAGTAGTTACTCAAGAGGTTATCCAAGAGAAGAGAAGCCGAGGGTACCAAGCGAAAGTAAGCAGCCGGCTATTTCAAACTCTGAAGCAAGAACTTATGGAGATAAAGGGAAAACGGAATCCAGAACCAGCAGAATCAAATGCTACAAGTGTCAAGGAATGGGACACTATGCGAGTGAGTGTACCAACAAGAGGATAATGGTTCTAAAGGATAACGGCGAGTATGAATCTGAAGATGAACAACCAGTAGTTGAGAAGCCTGAAGATGAGAATGTTGAGTTACCAGCTAAGGGAGAGTTGCTAGTATCAGTAAGGACGCTCAGCATACAGTCTAAGTCCGAAGAGCAAGAACAAAGAGCTAACTTGTTTCACACGCGATGCTTTGTCAAAGGAAAAGTGTGCAGCTTTATCATCGATGGTGGTAGTTGTACTAATGTGGCGAGTGAAACAATGGTTAAGAAGCTGGGATTGGAAATTAAGAAGCATCCAAAGCCGTATGATCTTCAGTGGCTTAGCAAAGAGGGAGAAATGAAAGTGAAACATCAAGTGGAGGTTCCTATAGTAATCGGCAAATATGAAGATGAGATTTTGTGTGATGTGCTACCGATGGAAGCTGGACATATTCTGCTTGGAAGGCCGTGGCAATCAGATAGGAGGGTAGTTCATGATGGCTTTACCAACCGGCATACGTTCGAGTTCAAGGGAAGGAAGACTACTCTAGTACCGATGTCTCCACACGAAGTTTATCTTGATCAAGTCCGACTCCAAAGCAAACAGGAACCAAACAAGAAAGCCAATCATTTTGCTATGGCCAGGATAAGTGAAAGAAACAAACTTTGGGCTGAACCAAATTATTTTGGACTTGATGATAATTTTACTTGTTCGTTTAACCTTACACCGGTGCCACCGAGTGATCTCAAAACTTTGCAGGTTATAGGTGATGGACCGATGCCAAAGGATCAGTTCTACCACTACAGTGTGTCTCTAGGATCAAACAAAGCTCCACCATCTGACCGAGACAAGGAAGCACCAAAGGAACAAAATGAAGTCTTCGAGAAGTATCCATCCGACTTGAGTGCCAAATACTTTGCTTATGATGGCGAGAAGACTCTATACATTTTTCAAGTCAAGGAAGAGTGCCAGACCCATGCAACCATCGAAGACATTCCGGACTTAACAGGATTTCTTAAACTCTTTAAAATAGTTTCTAATGGCTTTAAGTTTATGCTAGTACAACCCGGTCCTGTTGTAGATTTCCTATCTTCTAATCGGGATTACACTTATCTTTGTGATATGACAGGAACATGGGACAGAGCCAGGACTTACAAGGAACAGACGTTTGAAATGAAGAACAGAAACTCAACTAATGAAGCTCCATGTCATCGAACCTTTGTTCTAGACTACTTCCGTGATACAAAGCTTGGAACCAAGGGATATCTTTGGAAAGTGTTCAGCTCCTCTGAAGTTCAAGGGCGAGACCGATGTTCTCCATTCACCTACCGCCCTTATGCCAAACCTTTTCCTAAGCTTTTTCCTTACCTTTCTCTCATTTTTAAATATTGGTTTGGTTTTATACGTTTTCTACTCTTTTGGAAAACTAACTTGGCGTTGTTCTTGGCAGGTAGTCCGGATTTGAGGACAAATCCTTTTCAACTGGGGGAGCCTGATGCGAGAATGGATAGCGACCCGGAAGAACAGCCGTTGGCCGAGGAAATGGTGGACCTGGTCGAAGACACGTCCGAGCTGGTCGAGAAGGAAGTTAAGGATGAGCCATTTGGTGATAGGATGTATTACTGTTCGGCCAAGGAAGAGTTAGCTGGTTCTAAGACTCGTTCTAAGGCTAAGGAACTCATTCACACAGTTGGAACTTGGCTTCGTCAATCTTTGGTTCATAGGGGTCACTCGGACGAAGATGATACCTCGGCCACGTTGGTCTTGGTTCATGTCCGAGATGATTAGTATCAAGCCCTATGGCTCACCTACACTCTTTTTCCCTTGCCTTTGGTTTTTCCCAAGTGGTTTTCCAAAGGAAGGTTTTTAATGAGGTTCGTGATCCATAGGTCCATCTTTGCTTGGTGCTAGTCCGACCTAGTCCGGCCATTTCGAGATTACTTGGCGCGGACCGTCTATCTTTTCTTTCTATCTTTAATTCTATTTTTAGTTATTTGAATTTAAACTTATGTCTGAGAGTTGTATTTGTGTGAAACTTTAGTCGTGTGTTTATTTTTCGAGTTGATCATGGCGAGTTTCCGAGGCATGTCTCGAAACTCACCATGTATTAACTCCCTCCGCTCCTCCTTCTCTTCTCCTCTTCGTCTTCTCTCTTCTTTATATCCTCTGAGACTCTGTGTATTTTTCTTAACCTCTTTTGAATAAAAATTATCTTTCTCTCTATCTCTTTTTCGAGTGATTCGAATTAGAACCCAAGAACAATCCTAGTGATTAGGTTGTTCGCACCAGACTTATCAAGAGGCCTTCCGCATCCTCTCGTGGCGTCTATCCTTCCACCCCAACTCTAGATCAGCTTGCTGTTCAAGCCTGGAGTCTAAACTTGTCACCTTAACCTCTCAGTGAGTGATTGGGACGAGATTCTTCACCCAGAATCGTATCAGGTCGACACCCTCAACTTCGGTAATCACGTTGCCCTCTGCATCAAGCTTTTGGCCTTGCTCGTTGCTAATGTGACCCTCTTGGTCTCTTAGAACCCCAGCTTCATCTGGTCGTAGTACAACTGGATCAACTATTTCAACTGGTTTCTTCGCTTTTCGGATCGTGCGTTCTAATTGTGCGAGCTCTTGATTCGAGAGAACTACAAACTTGTTGTCTTTGTTGCTCCGGGTTCTGCAGTTAGGCATACACCTGAAACACACCAGACAAAAAGAAAAAATGATATAAGTAAACAAAAAAATAAAAAAACTTAGACTGAACTCTACACTTAAGTCTATTGGAAACTCAAAAGAGTCCCGGGCAACGGCGCCAAAATTTGATAGGGGTCAAATTATCCCTCAGAGCTACTCTCTCAAATTAAGAGATCACAGTAGTACTTAGGGGTTGAATCCACAAGAACTCTGTGGCTTCACAACAGACGTGTTCGCTTCAAGTTCAGCTAAACAATAAATAAGTATTCAAATAACAGTGCGAAGAAAGTAAATAAGGATGTAATCAAATGGAGAAAAACGTCAGGTCTAGGGAACTTCTCAGGAAATCAATTAAAGCAGGAATAAACAACTGGTCAAGATCTAATTAAAAACCGTTCTATAACTTAAATCACTAATGCATAGCTAACCAAATGTCATTGCGAAAACTGTCTATGTCTTTAAACCTAAGAGACTAATTGTCGTTGTGAATCCTAAAGTTCTGACAAGCTTTAAGTACAAGTTCGATATATTCACAAGTTATCTAAACTAACTGTCGTTGCGAATATCTAACATGCTCACTAGGATACTTCTAGGTGAGCAGGCTAAAAGAAACATTAAGTACAATCATAGATGAGGAACTAACAAGTTTGAATCTTAACCAGTGTTGAACCTAACAAATCATGAAATCTCTATGAGAATCCCTAAACCTAACTAGGGATCTACTCAGACATATCAAATGAAACATAAGACATAACTGAAATAGATATCATAAACTGAATCAGAAGTAGAATAAAGAAAAGGAATAGATAAAAGACTAGAAAACTGGATGAAAGGTAGCATACATTCAACTTAACCTAAAAACCTAATATATAGAGTAATACACGAGCTGGGTCCCTTTTGTAAACTTCTGGAACATCTGGAGCAAAACTGTAATTCTTCAAAACTTGGTAAATTCCACATAGACGTCTGACGCTGGGCGTCTACCGACACCAGTGATGAGTGTCGATCGACACCATCAACCACTGAATGCATCGACTTCGTCTTCTGAGCAACAAATGGTCCATAACCGTCCAAAAAGTCTCAAACGCATAAAACCTGTAAAAGACTCGATAATGAGTCAAAAGACATGGTTAAGACTCTATAAAGCACTTATATCATGGCATAAAACCAGTAAAATCCATGATATATCAATCGGTCACAACTGAATCATATATCGGCCCAAACTTTGACTTACATAATCGTACAACCATCCATATATTTTGTTAGGAAATGATAACATCGTATTTTATCCTACTTTTCTTATGTTTTTATTAGGTTTCTAAAGAATAAAGCAAGTGATTTTGGATACTTTGAAGACATTTGTGTCCATTTTGAGCAAAATGGACACAAAGGCGAAGCAAAACATGTTTTTAGACAGTTGCAGACAGCCAGAAGTATGATATCTTTTGAACGACTTTCCGATACCCAAATTTAGAGTTCTTGGTGTCTATAGAAATCTAGAAGTGTCAAGATTCACCTCGGACAAGAATAAATACAAAGCCTTCAGCCGTTTGGAATATATTGTCCGATGAGTGAAGCACTGTCGAGACCAGTCACAAGAGCCGTGACCGGTCGGGTGACTAAGGACGCGACCGGCCAGGGCGTCCGTGACCGGTGGCTTCCCTCTTGGCACAACCGGTCACAAAGCTCGTGACCGGTCCTGATGTTTTGAACCCGGTTACTTAGTGAAACTATGTAGTTTTGTCCTGAAAGCTCTAATCCGATTTCCTAAGCCCAAAACCCTATAATTACTCCTCCTAACCTAATGATTTCGTGTGTGTAACCCTAATCACGACCTAGACAACCAATTTCAGATATTCAGAGACAGAGAGACGCCTCCACCAAGAGCCCCTCTCGCCGCCTCCAAGTCCTTGAACCCGAGCCTCCTCTCTTGAAGTTTCATCACCTTCCTTCTTCTTTATCTCTTTCTACATCTTTTGTTTGCTTTGTGGGAGACAAGTTATCTTATGTGACATATATAGAGAAGTTTCCTTTGAACCCTTTTGATATATTTGAATCGTTTATGATGTTGTTCTGTATGATATCTTTTGCGTTTTTTTGCATCATGAGCGAGTAGATCTCTTTGTTGGGTTTTATGGGGTGATTCAAGGGGAATTCATGGTTAGATTCATTTAGGTTGTTATATCCGAATTTTAGTCACATGTTAGATATCTCTTAGGAAATCTTTTTCACTTAATGCATATTGCTTGAACTGATCACCAAGCACTGAACTTAGAGAATAGGAGCACTAACCGTGTAAACCTAGCTCTCGGACATAATGTTACTGAAGCCTCGCGCCATGACCTGCGAGAGTTGTGTCATGGAGCTTTGTGAACTTATCAAACTGGTTAATAATGCTCTGATACGTGCGTTGTTGTCTGCGTGAGTTGAGTAACGGAGTACGAGGATTTTAGACATTCATTCTATTACACATAGGTTGTTTGTTCACTCGTGTTTGTTGCTAGTACCTCGGCGGGGCGGGCTTGGACAGAGCTAAGTATGTCCAAAAATTTGCGGGGTGGGCCACAACTCCTCCTCGCTGGGTGCTTGAAGATCCGCTAGAAGCTCAAGAGATATTGCTCATCCTCAATTTTAAGTTCAACCTACACAAATATCCAGAAGTCAAAATCGTTATGAATCGATGAAATCATTTTTAAATTTTCAAATAGAGCTTCTAGAAATTAAAATCGAGCTTATAACTATGAAATATAAAAAAGAGGAATGACAAATTTCAAATAAAATGAGAGTTTGAGGATTTAGAGTTCTTCAATGGGAAGAGAAATAATCGATTTATGGATTTTAGATGGTATCAGGTTTTTGGGATCGAGTCGGGTATTTGGAGTACACAAAACTCGTTCTTCACCGGGGATAATGCGACGAAATGCGACTGTGGAGAGGCGGAGGAGAAGAGGTGAAACCGTAAGAGACAAGCAGATGACATTGGCGATAGGGTTTCAATTTTCACATACGAGAGGATGATGAACAGTTTTTTTCTGATTGTGTTTAAAAAGAAAACTGAAACGTTTTAAATTAAGCCAAATCTGCTTTTTTTTTAATTAACTGTAAACGTAATTTAAAATAAATCAAAATAGCATAATCGTTAATTATAGTTTTAAATTTTCCTTAATTGACATTTCTTTAATTTTTTTTGTTATTTAAGTAATTTCCAAAAGATATTAGCTATACTAGTTATTTAACAATCTTTGTGTGCTATTTAAGTAAATAACTCTTTCTTTTTTCACACTAATTTAGAATTCCTTTTCAACCAAACAATTAAACATCCTGACTATTCTAACCCACAATTTGCATGAAATCATAGCTTTTTGTATTTTTTATACATTTTAATTATAAAAAATAACCTGTTGTAAAAGTCATATAATGTTAAAGTCATATCTATTTTCGGTTTTGATTTAAAGTAGAGATAAAAAATGAAAATAAATCAAGAAGTTAAACAAGAGATAAACATTATATAATGAGTTGAACTACCATAAATTAGATTGGCAATTATAGAAACAACAAAACAGATTGATTCAAACACTGTCCTAGAACATGGAGTTGAAACGATGGGAGAAACCGAAGTGTAGAAACATGTCATACTAAATATCTTGTATAATATGTGTTATAGTGTCCTCCACTATTGATCTTCCCATATTTGTACATTCACCTAAAACCGTTGTGTCTTTAACCCCAACTTTTGTTCCACTGGGCCCCATGCTTCTTTTCCCAGTTCCCACCGCATGTACCTTGTTTCACACATTGATCGACAAAGAAAGGACAAATACTTGTATGACATACTGCCATTCATCTCCCACCCTTACTTACTTGTATGTGTCATTTGTGTTTCCACATTTTCCTTCTCTATAATGCAATGACTTCCACTCTAAAATACTTAAAAGACCGCTCAAAGCGTATAAAAGCCAACATCTGCTTAGAAATGACTTGTTAAATTTTTAGTTCAACCAAAATCCAGTGTCCCAACAATGTATATCTTCAACGTCATGAAATTATCAAATATGGTCCATAAAAAAGATCAAAGTGAAAGAATATTGACGGTGTATAAATTTTACCTCTTGTAAAACACTACGAAAGACTGCAAATGAACATCCAATTCAAATGTAGTACGTACGGATCGATCCCATGGAGAGTGAAGTAAAAGGGCTAGTCTATTAAAAAAAAACTGAAGTAAGAATAAAGTGAATAAGAGTGGGGGTTTTGAGTGCGAATAAATAAAGACGTTGAAAACAATAACTAAAAAGCGATGGGCATAATGGGAAATATCCAGGAACTATGGCTCTCAATTAATCTAAGTAATATTCATGTGTTCTTCTCTAGTAGGATACTAGAAATACCACATATCATTGTATTGTAAAAGAAGCTACGGCCGCATTCAACCTATCTATTCCTACTCCTACCCCCGGCATCGTCGACTGTCGTCTGGCCAGCAATGTTCGCAGTAACATGAAACGGCTCAGTAGTCCGTGCATGAGAGAGAATATCGGCTTCGTGATTAAGCAGCTTTTCTTGAAGTTCATCAAATGGAAATGCAATCTCATGGTTATTGACTCCATCGATGAGGGCTTGATAATCATCTGGTAATCCAGTAAGTATATGGTGGATGAGGTCTTCATGGTCAATCAGTTTGCCAATGAGGGCTAGTTGATCTCCTTTAGTCTTCATCAATTGCACGTAAGTATCAATGGTTTTAGTATCTTTTCCACTTTTTTGAGTTAGTCTTTCAGTTGTTTAATATGGCCCCGTGTAGGTTTTCTATACGAACGAGCTAGTGTGTTCCACGCTTCAAGAGTCGTAGTAGAACAAGCGACGAGAGATTGAAGTGAAACGGAAATAGTGCCCAGGAGTGCAGCAAAAATGAGCTTATCTTGGCGAATCCAAGATTCCTATTTTGGATTCGAAACTCCAGATCCAGTCTGATGTAGGAACAAGAGGGGACTTGTTCTTACAAGGGGTGATGGATGGTGAATCTATAGCTGGTCGTACGACACTCTCTATGGACTCAAGTGGATGGATGATGAACGAAGGTAACAAGGGAATCGAGAGACGCCACACAGAGGATGAGAAGCTCTGTGATAAGTCTTAACACTCAGCTTCAAGTGAATCACACACAGGAAGAAGAGAGGTTTGCACTCTGACTTCAATCGTTTCTCACGCAAAGAAGAAAGGGAGCGGCTGAGATTTCTTTAACAAGAAAAACTAGGTATTTTTATTAATCAAAAACGTGGCTACAAAGCTAAGAAGGGACTTTATTAAATAGTCCAGCAGCTAGGGCTTCTAGGCCAAAAATAATACAAATAAGGAAATAATGAAAACAGCGCACACTCTAGACTCTCAAATACAAAATGCTGGGACGTTCTAAGACTCAAAGAAAATAAAAAGAAACCCTGCAAAATAAACATAAAACACTCGTAAGTCTAAAGCATAATTCAAATACTCACCTTTCATAATTTGCTGACTCCCTTAAACGCTCTTGGTTGTGATAATCCTCTTGGGTCCCCTTTGAAGTCAGTTTGATGAAGATCTTTTCGTGTCTCCACTTGATTAGCCATGAGCTTGTCTTCTTGTTCCATTTGTTCCTTGTCGACTCCATGAATAACTTTGAGTGTATCTTGAGGCGCTTCTCCTTGAGTCTGGTATTGATGTCCGCATCATACTCTCCCTCTTCAAAAGGTTTTGTCCTCAAAACTGATTGACCTGCAACAAGAGAAAACAAGGCAGTAATTTGATATATTTGAAGGTTTAGAAAATTACCTTGGATGATGGCGAGTATGTGACTCGGGTGTGATCGATGTTGTGAATCTGGTGGTTCTTCCTTGATAAGCCTGTGGTGTGTGAGTACATGCTCTTGATTCTGGAACATCACTGTAGTCTCCTTTGTGAGATCATCTATTTCACTTATGGATTTTCCATGAAATTCTTCTTGGATGTTGATTTGTACGTTGGGGTCTGGCGGTTTTTCTTTGATCAGTTTGAAGCAAATGACGCCTTGGGACTTCTTTTGGTCCATTACTGATGGCTTGAACCATGTGCTTCCTACTCCAGTTTTTGGTTTTGTCGTATGCTTTAAGGATTCTCTAAAATCTGGACTTGACACTTTTGATAAAAACAAGCGTATTATATCCGTGTGATAGGAAAAATGAGCTTTAGGAACAGAGATACTTATCTTGGTGTGTGCAAGTTCAATGTCTCTGGCCCTTACTATAATTGTTGGTGTCCATGCACGGTACAGAGTCTGATGTATGTCTTTAGGAACTCCCCTGAACTGACAGTGTCCTAGCTGATTTTCTTCTTTGTTTTTTTTATGTCCTGCATCAAAATAAGAAGATTTATAACCAGACTCTGGTTCTATGTATAGAGACTTACCTCGCTGGTACTTGTAGTCTTCTTTGAACACAAGCAATGCATCTGGTGGTTCATCTTTGAACATCAAAGAAGCTTTGACTACTTTGACATGCCCTTGATCTTTTGATTCGTGTTGTAAGGGAACATATTCTCCCCTGTCTTGTTTCTGGTCCGAAACTAAGATTTTTGCTTCTCCAAAGGTCCATTGTTTCTCCTGAGCACCTAAACCTGTGTCGGCATATTCTAGACAAGGCAAGTGCATTATTCTTATCATGGAATTATAAAGAACAAGATATGTAATGGCAGAACTTATCTTTTTATCAATTGTTGTTTGAACAATGCTCTGCTCAGATTTTTCTTGTGGTACACATAAGGAACGTTTGCTTGTCCCATTCTTCTTCTTGATATTCTTTAGGATGATTTCCTTAGTGTCAGTCCAGTAAGACGTGCTATGTCCATCAACTTGCTCAGAATCTTGCTTATCATGCATATTATATGAAGCTAAGATCGCCATTGTTGTTATTTCTTCTTTCGTAGGGGTTGGAATCTGTTTAAACTTGTCACACATGTCTTGCTTCTTAGCTTCAGGACGCACAGAGCTCACATGTTTTCTACCTGCATCATGAGTAGGCACAGTTGTTTCACTCACTATAAGTGGTTCTGAACACATACCTCGTATAGCAGTTCTCATCTTTAGTTGTATGTGTGTCTCTGGTTCTGATTCCTTAAGAAAATTGGAGTGCATGGCGTCTTGAGCTTGCTTTTGATGCATTGTAACATTTATTTCTGGTGGCTCTTCTCCTATGAACGTGTGCTCCTTAATAAAACCTGTTTCAACACTCTTTGATGCAGACAAGTGCATCATACTAGTGGTAGATAAATTATGTACCAATTTGTCCAAGGTATAACTTATCTTAGCCTTTGTTTGTTCTGGTTTTTCTTGTGGCTTGCAGAATTCTTCTTGGCTGGGAACATTCTTCTTCTCCATGGCATGTGTGTGCTTCTTGTTTGACTGAATGGATACTTGTTGGAGCAAGTCTCTTTGATCTTCCGGTGGCCTTAGTTTTCGTGTCTCTTTGGCGTGACGGTTCGAGTACCTTCGTGGATATTGTGCTCTGGCTTCTTTTAAGTGAAGTGTAGAAATATACTTCCTGATCATGACCCATTTCAGATTCTCCCAAGTGGTGATAACTCCTTCTTGATATTTCCACCTTTCATATTTTTCTTGCCTCCACCATGAGTATGCGTTTTTGGTGAGTTGTTTGATGGCACATGCAAGCCTTTCTTCCTTTGGATAGTTGTTGTATGAAAACCAGTCATCCATGTCTCTCTCCCACTCTAGATAGTCCTCTGGATTACTACTTCCTGCAAATGTATAAATCTGTGGCACAAAATAATCATAGAAAACTGATGGTTGTTTTTGCAGGCAAGGTTTATGCTTCATGGTTCTCAATGCACGGTCTGGTGGTTTAGGCTCAACATATTCAGCTCCTGGTGCATCTCCAAATCCATTTTCTTCTTTTTGTTGTTGGAGTCGTGTCAGTCTTTCTCCTATTTTCTGAATTTGGACAAGAAGTTGTGCCATGTTAACCTCTTCATCTTGCTCTCCCATGTCGAGACTCCTGTAGTACACTAGCAAACAGATCAAGTGCAAAAGGAAATTGAACAAAAAATCAAACAAGAAATCAAAGTTCCTTCAAGCCAAACACAAAACAGAGAAATTAGCAAAATCCCTGTGTCACAAGTTTTCGTGAACGAAAAATAGCAAACGAATTTCTAAAATAAGGGGGACAATTTTTATAGTTTTTAAAAGGTTTTGAGAAGCTAAAACAGAAGACGAAATATTTTTATGAATTTTTTTGAATTTTATAAAATCGAAACAACACAACAGACGAAAAATTGAAAAACTATGAAACAGATTTTTTATTTGGATTTTCTTGATAGGGATTGAAACAAACAACCACAGCAAACTAAATAAAGGTAAAAGGGGTTGAAACAACCTGAGATAGGAGCGTTTAAGCTCTGATACCAAGATGATGTAGGAACAAGAGGGGACTTGTTCTTACAAGGGGTGATGGATGGTGAATCTATAGCTGGTCGTACGACACTCTCTATGGACTCAAGTGGATGGATGATGAACGAAGGTAACAAGGGAATCGAGAGACGCCACACAGAGGATGAGAAGCTCTGTGATAAGTCTTAACACTCAGCTTCAAGTGAATCACACACAGGAAGAAGAGAGGTTTGCACTCTGACTTCAATCGTTTCTCACGCAAAGAAGAAAGGGAGCGGCTGAGATTTCTTTAACAAGAAAAACTAGGTATTTTTATTAATCAAAAACGTGGCTACAAAGCTGAGAAGGGACTTTATTAAATAGTCCAGCAGCTAGGGCTTCTAAGCCAAAAATAATACAAATAAGGAAATAATGAAAACAGCGCACACTCTAGACTCTAAAATACAAAATGCTGGGACGTTCTAAGACTCAAAGAAAATAAAAAGAAACCCTGCAAAATAAACATAAAACACTCGTAAGTCTAAAGCATAATTCAAATACTCACCTTTCATAATTTGCTGACTCCCTTAAACGCTCTTGGTTGTGATAATCCTCTTGGGTCCCCTTTGAAGTCAGTTTGATGAAGATCTTTTCGTGTCTCCACTTGATTAGCCATGAGCTTGTCTTCTTGTTTCATTTGTTCCTTGTCGACTCCATGAATAACTTTGAGTGTATCTTGAGGCGCTTCTCCTTGAGTCTGGTATTGATGTCCGCATCACAGTCAAAGAAGAAGAACAAAAATTAAATAAAAAATTTAAGAGAGATTCAAAGAAGGTGTTCTGATACCATATAGAGAAGAGTATTTCTTGTATATATCAAAAAGAGGTCATAAGCTCTTATATAGAAAGCGAATGACACCAACAAAGGTAAGGGAGAATATATAATCCTACTTAAGAAGATACAAAGAATATGTGCAATAATTGATGATTGATAGTGATTGATTATTGATTGGCTTACAAAATCAATGTAGTTACTCTGCATATATATGATAGATTATGCGAACATATGATAGATTATGTAAATGTTTGGCAAACTCTGTCGATATCTGGCAAACTCTGCGGACTTTTGGAGTCTACTAGTATTTGGCTGATTTTCATAATAATTAATTGGTTTATGAAAAACAAAAAAAAATTCTTTGATCCTAATTCAATACTTTGAGTAGAAATAATTCGAAGGGATTTTTGAAGATAATGCCATAACACTACATTTACTTTTCAACTTTGCCATTTAGCTGATGGACTTACAGTCCATGCTATTTTTTATGGCAGATGAAATGCGAATACCAAATTTACTCCTCCCCAAATCTGAGACTTGTACACGCGCATTTAGTAGCTATCTTCATGTCCATCACCGTCTTGTCCATTATCATCTTGTCCATCTCCATAACTGTTTTTTCTTTCTTTGCTATCTTCATGTCCACCACTACCGACACCATCTTGTCCATCACTCCCATTTCCGGTTTTTCCATCTTTGTCTTCTCCACCACTCCTCTTTTCATATTGTCCATATTCGTTTTCTCAATCACTCCCATTTTCGTTTTCCATCAATGTCTTGTCCATCATTCCCATTTTTGTCTACGGCTTATCCATTATCAAGAGGAAGAAGGAGATAGACAACATAAAAAAAGTGATAAGTGCCTTTTCGTTTTTATTTATGCATTCTCACATACTCCCATCCGCACGCGCATGTGAAACATGTATGGGCAATTGAGTCAAATCGCTTTAGAGAAATGGCATAGGCCGATTGGAGTGTGGAAAATGATATTTTTTATAATAAAAAACTGAAACGTACCCATTCTGGTAAAAATCTCTAGTTCTAATTATAGTTATGAATTAAAATAGTTAATCAAATAAAATTTTATTTTGTTAATAATTTTTTTTCATTAACATTTATTAGTTAAAAAGGAAAATTTTGGTATCATGGTAAATTTTAAGCCCAAAATATGTCATTTTAGCAAAAACATTTTGAATGGGTTATCTTACCTATACCTTAAAAATACAGTAGAACCGCTATAAATTAATACTCGATAAATTAATAAACACTATAAAATAATAAAATCTTCTGATGCCGAATCGAGCCAATGTAAAATTTAACAAAATTCGATAAGATAATAAGATAATAATTTTTTTGTAGTTCCTATGTAAATATATGGTCCCATTAGTATTGTAGATTAATAATCACAACGTAAATGATATATATATATATATATGTATAATATGTATATGTATATAGAAGATAATATACTAATGTATGGTTGTAGTGTGTGTTTTACAGTTTGTATGAAACAAATGTTGTGTTATTTCAAATTATCGAATTGTAGTATTTTCTATAACTTACTTATTAATAGTCAAAAATTATGTATATTTGTGTAAATATGCATCATTATATTTGTATAGTCGTTTAGATTGTTATAGTGGGATAACTAAACTCATTAATCATAAAATTTAATTTATGTTTATCATTTGCATAAGTGAACTCATCAGTAATTTTGTTACTCATCGTCAAAAATTATTTTTTCTTCTAAATATTAAATGTTTTAGTCAAAATTATAAATTTATAGTATCAAAAACATTAGTTTTATTTAGCATAAATTATCGCAATTTTATAAAATTTTAACATACAATCTTAAATGATGAAAAAATTGAAACTAACATTTCTATAAACTAATAATTATTAATTTATAGATAAATTAATATCACTATAAATTAATAAAATATCAAAATCTTTACATTATTAATTTATAGAGGTTTTAGTATAGTGGGTTATCTTTTAACAAATTTTTTATTCAAATGATAGAGATATATAAGAATAAATACTCAACTCGGAAACTTATCCATTAAAATATATTACAATGGTCAAAATGAATGATTTCTATCAATCCCAACAAGTTTAGATGATCCGAATAAAAGAGAAAATGACAGAATTCAAGACACGAAAATAAAAGCAATCAATAACAAAAGCATAGAAAGAAAACACAAGAATTTCAAATTAGAGAAAACAATTGAGACCTCGAGCTGAGATCACTTCAAACTATATTATTACTACATCATCTCCCCTCATTATAAGTTATAACATATAACTTATACCTGGATCGATACGATTTTCAAGTAAGCTCGTTTGTCTTCCTTACAAAGGCCTAGTATGTCGTCCTCTTGCCCTGCCGCATAAACGCGAGTTCTTTGGGATAGGGAATTCGTCTCTCAAAGAAGTTGATGTCGTAAAGACACGTAAGTAGAGCTGTTGTCCCAAGTACTGTCTTGCCCAAAACTCTGATCTTAGGTTCCACATTCCTACGTTGTCTAATGCAATGTAAATAGCTGTCCATGATTTTGGGTACACCTTAACATCAACAAATATAGATCATGTTTTTAATTAGAACTAGAAAAAAAAAAAAGAAGCAATATGTTGGATTAATGAGTAAGAAGGACGAAGAATGTTTCTCACTTGGACAGTGGAACGTGAAACTGCGTCACGTAGATTGTACCCATTTCTGCTCCCTGTCGTCCATTGTCCACCATCCATCCTACATTTATTCCGATCACAACACACTTTGTCAAACTTAAGCTCTATATTTTTAAAGAAATATCAATAAAGGGTATGAAGATTCATAAATATACCCGACAACCCAGAAGGAGTAACCATTGAGATGCCAACTTTGGACAATATCTTCTTTATTCTCGAATATAATCTCGATGAAAGTTCTATAGTCGACTTGCAAAACAGAGGTGTCAAGGTATAAACCTCCACCAGTAGGCTTGGCTGAGATGCTGTTGACCTTATAGACACCACTTATCTTGAAGAAGTCGGCCAGTTTTAGAGGCGTGTCCGCAGGCACAAACGAAACACTATTGACACCATATCTTTGTTTCCCATTAACCTGCCCGGCTGAACTACCGAACACAATAGTCCTAATGAGTGGTATTAGACCATAATGGTATGAGCCTTGTGGGTTTGGTCTTGGTCCACTAGCTGTCAAGTTGGTTCTAAGGAAAAACATAAACCATTACATCTTTAGATTCTCTATGGAGCTTAATTAAAAACACTTGGCCACATATGCAGGAAAAGAGTACCTGATAGCACGTGCTTGGTTCAAGGACCAATCGATTTGAATGGTGGGACCACCAGGCAATTGACCCGAAGCAGGGGTAGACGAGCCACTGTAGCGAAGAACACCGGTGGTTGTTATGATTTTGTCGGTGAATCGAGAGGAAACAACTACGTAGTAGTCACGAGGAGATTGGTCAGCAGTAATGAGAACGGAGTAAGACTGGCCAACATGGACGTCAAGTGAGGAAAACATGGTTTGAAGTGTGTGCGTCCCTTCGACTTCCACAAGCTTCATTCTGTGGTTTTGGATTCTGAAGTTTAGAGAATTTTGTAATCCAACGTTTGATATCCTCAATCTGTATGTTTTCCCTATAACATCCACATATTAAAAAAGGGCTTTAATAAATATGTTGAACGAGCAACACAAAAATCCTTAAACGAGTGACATTTTGGATGTAATATACATATATTCTAAATTTGTTATTAATGACATCAATTGTCTACACTATTAAAATCAAAATGATGAATAATGTTTTAAAAGTTATAAATTGTTTTGGCTATTTTGATGACAATTGTGTTTTTAAATAAGATTTGAAGTCCTTAATAATAAATTTGAATTTATGTATATCTGTAGCATATGTAGACTGATTTGTGGTTTTTTTTTAAAATGTTTTATATAGACAATTTGAAGTTGTATATAAAATTTTGTCATCCAAAGTTTGATATCCTCAACCTATATATTTTCCCTATTACTGCGACACAAAGGGGTTTCAAAAAATATGTTGAACAAACACAAGACTGGAAGTAGATAAAGATTATATGCAAACACACCTTGCTCAACGTTTAAGGTAGCACCGTTGCTTCGGCCATTGATAAGAATGCCATCAGGCGAAGGTAGTTTCCTTCCTCTGTCCAGAATAGACTTCAAATCCTGAGGAACATTATAAACATTAAAATCATTTTCAAAAATGGTGTTTGCATTAGGTTGGTATTAGAATGTTTGTCCTTGAGTCATTTATGGAGTACTATTACGTAAATTATTTTTTCTACAATTAGTTTTGAGTTGTAAAGTCATGAATTTTAACATCGAGACAAATAAATATGGTTATTGGATCATTATATTACCGTGTGATTAGATTTGTACCAATCACCGATGAGGACAGTGTAATCTCCTGCAGGGTCAGCAAATGGAACTGGAATTCCCGGACGGCTAAGGATTCTGATGCCTCCGAATCCACCAGCCGCTTTGTGGAATGCAAGGGATGGGAAGTAATAGAAGCTTCCAATTTGGTCTTTCACTTGCAATATGTATGTGTAGTTGCTTCTTGGTGGAATTGGACAAGTGGTTCCGTACATTCCATCAACATAAGAATTCCTCCTGTTTTGTACTCCGTTCCTGTCCATCCCATTTCTCAACTATTAAATAACAACGACTACATATGGTTTGATTGGTAATCCTGTACTCATGTGATACATATAATTGTTAATAACAATAGTAGTACCAAAAGTAAAAAGTGTTACAAAAATTGATTTTTTTTTAATATTTTGTATTGTTATTTTCTGTAGTTATTTTATACTGTTTTTAACTATTTCAAATTTTTACTTAGATTTCTTCCTGCTGGAAACCACATACAAAATAAAAATTTTGTTTTCCCCTTTTTTCTTGTGTTATTCGTTAAAAGTTAAAACTTACTCCGACAAAAACTTTAAAAATACTATCTCTATACTAATATTTAGAAATGCATATTTATAAAAATAATATAAAAATTGTAAAATATTACAAAAAATACCATTACAAATAGTTAATTAATTAATTCATTATGGGTAAAATAATCATTCAATTTTTAGTTAATTAATACATAAAATACAATATATATTTTTTTAAAGTATTAAAAAATCTTCACTAAATCTTCCTTTAATCTATTTTAAAATTTTAATAAAATAAAACAACATACTACAATATTGCAACATATATAAATCATAAAAAAAACAGATATAGATCATTTAATATCATGTAACAATATTTATTATTAAGATATAATATTTCACATCCAAAAATTTTATTTAAAAAAAGTTAATAACAAGAATTAATTTTCAAAATCATGAATCAGCCATAAACTAGTGTATATATATATAAAAATAAAGTTAAAACAAATGTGCATTGAATAATACAATCCTTTGAGACTTTTCTTATTGGCTTATTAAAATTGTCATGAAGATTGGCGTAGTTAGTGGATGGGTGGGGCCGTTCTAAAAGAAAGACGACGTAAATTCGACGACAGCGCCGATATTGTTCACCGAAAGGGCTTGTACCGGTGGGTGACAGCTAGTAAATTGAGGCGACACGTGGTAAAATGTAGACAACAATATCATACTGTTATTATTGTTGTGCAGCATATAAATATCATAGTAATGTAATATCAAAACATATAGTTGCCAAAAATATACTCTTTCTATTTTCTTATATTATACTGTTTTAGTATATTACTTTCCATTTTTTGTTATTTTTATTTTATTTTTTTCGATCTCTATTAAAAATTACTTTTATTCAAATCTCATGATCACTAATTTTGAGTATTTTATAATATTAGTTAAAGTGTTTAGATTGTGTATTCAATGTAGACAATCAATAAAAATATTTAATTTAATATGATGTATAAATCCTTTTTAACAAAATAATCAAATAAAATGAGGTAAAGGAAATAATAATTTTATATGTATACCTGGCCATGTGTTATTATATTATTGCCGCTGATAAATGGCTAAACCAAATCCCTCAATTAGTAGTTATCTTTGATTAGTCTTTCTATGGAAACTGTTTTAGTACGCTTCTTCCACTAATTATTACAAATGTATGCCATGGGTCATTATGGACCATTTCCACTTGCCCCAAGTCTACTACATTTAACACAGTCACATGCCTTGCTTTCGTAATAGCACACTTTTTCACAAATATTCGTTTATTTAATTCTTTATGTTGTACTGTCGGTTTAGAATTATTGTTTCTTAAAAAAGTATAATCGTATATTCTATTATAGTGATTTTTCAAACAAAATGTACCTTTCACTTAAACTTAACAAATTTCAAAATGTTAACATAAATAGAGATTTATTTGTATATACTAAAAAGTTAATATGTTTGAATGGTGTCAAACCAATATTTTCTTGTGAAATAGATGAAATATTAAAAGAACACTTCTGTGCATTTATTTCTCATGAGTTTTCTACCCGTGATTTAACAATTAGAAATCACATGTCTGAATCCCTAAAACTGAATATTGTTACACCGATCTGATTAAATCGATGATAGTAGAGAATATCTAATAAAGCCTGACAAGATAACTTTATATTTGGTTTAGGGTGTTTTCAAATAAACTCGAACAATTTTGATCATTAAAAGCCAAAAACAACAACAAAAAGTGCCTACTCAAAATAAGAAGAAAACGAGACCTACCTAAAATTGTGCCCTTTTTCTAATACAAAAGAAGTGTTTTCTTTTAAAAAATCTTTCATACGTAAATCTGTTATTAGAGACTTTTTGTATCATAAACTGATTTAAAAAAAAAAACCTTCAACAAGGCCAAAAATAATAAATTGATAAACCTTCTATGGTTCTACAAGTCAACACCGTAAAACCATAGAAGGTGAGGAAGACAAAGTAATAATTCCAAATAAGGAAAAAAGAAATGTTACCATGAGATTAAGAAAGGCTCGTCTAAGCTGTTGTGTACGTTAATGATGAGATTGTCGTTTGTCACACTGTGAATGTCCGGTCCCGGAAATTGCCCATTAATCAATATTCCCTATATATTTTACGTACAATAAGAAAAGAAAAAAATAATCAATTAGGATCGTCGATTGACTCAATTCACCGGATCTAACCCTTCATATGGTAACAAAGAAAAAAAGAGTAGCATTTTCATAAACAATTAATTTGCGCTACTAAACCAATCATTATCAAAACAATACACTTATACGAACAAAAATCTTTACGAAGATATATCTTTTTCTGAAAAAGTAAAAAAAGAAAAGTAATATGTAGTCTCTAGTCTACTCTACGTAAATAGAAGAAACAAAGAGTTTTATTTATTTATTTTTCTTATAATGTCTCTAAATAAAAACAATTAAGATCATTGATTGACTCAATTCGCCGGATCTAATCTCTTCGTGGAAAAAAAAAAACAAACCATATTTTCATAAACATTTGATTTGCACTATTAAACCAATCATTATCAACGATACACTACTTATACGCACGAAGATACATATTTTTTTGAAAAAGTAAAAAAAAAAAAAAGTATTATATATTAACAAAAGAAACGTCAGAAAAAGTAATTTGTAGTATCTACTGTACGTAAATAGATTAAACAAAGAGTTTTATTTCGTTGTTTTTGTTAAAATGTTACTAAATATTCAACAAAAAAAATAACATGTTTTTAAATATCTTACCAAGAAAATATTGTTTCTAAAGAAAGAGTTGATAACTTGAAATGAAATGAGGGTGGAATAGAGAAAATTAAAGAACCTGTTGACGAACACCAAGTGGATAAATGTCGCCGTATGTTACATTCCAATCGAAGAATCGGTATGGACTCTCGGCGGTGACGGCGGCTAAGAACGATAGGCAGAGTAATAGGCCGGTGCTTGCGGATCTGCCCACCGCCATAATTCTTAATGGAGAGAGAATGTGAGAGTAGGAAGAGAGAGAGTTAGTGATATGAGTGGACACACACACTGAGTTATGTAAAATTTAAGTGCGTTGAGGGGGGAGAGTGAGAGGGTTCCTAAACTTGGCCCAACAAAGAAAAAGTATATATTTGAATATTTTGAATACATTGGTACAATGTTGGATTAAAAAAAAAAACAAAAAAAAAAAACATTGGTACAAGTGAAAATTCGACGAATTTACTGCGTTGACTTTTAAGGAAATATACTAATTAATCCAAGTTTAGATTAATTTCTTCGTGAAATAGCATTGACACTTTTACAACTATGGTTCAGAATTTTAATATCTATATTTTTGTTCATGATCAATAGTGCCTATACCTCTGTAATTAGTGGTTTGTATGTATGTACTCGATAATATAGTGTGAGTTCAAATTTCGATTGTATACATGTCTTTAGTTGTAAATGATAGCAGAAATAATTAATTAGTGTAAAAAATTAAAATAAAAAACAAAACAATAAAACTGTTTTATTTAAGGAATAAAACTAGTGTCGGTGGGAAATGGTGAGGCTCCCGGTGTGGATCTGTTTCCATGTGGTTTCGTTGGCTACTTTTATTTTCTTCATTTTTGGGCTTCTTTTGTTTTGACATCCTCGTGTTACTTGATCTATTCAACTAAAATATTGTATTAAAATTAAGTCAGACGAAAAAAAAAAAAGCTTTTATTGTACTGTAAGAATCATTAAGAATAATTTTTTAAAGCTTCAGAGCATTACTTACTAGTCGGTGGATTTAAATGTTCCGAGTCTCGTGAATATGCGCATGTGCTTTGCTACATAGGTCGTTACTAAAACTAATGTTAGTCTTTACATATGGTAATAATGGTCAATTGGCAAACTGGATAGTTTTTTAAATTTAATATGATATATAGATGTTTTTTTTTTTTTTCCACCTAAGCCCCATATATTAAGGAATCGGTAGCTAAATCTTCTCTACGAAGATCCAGTCGGGTACTGACTACTGATGAACTAGCATGGAAAAAACAAAATCCACGTGCTCTTGCACATTTCGCAAGATGATCTGCATGAACATTCTCCCTACGCGGAATATATCTAATCCTAAAAGATAAGAATAGATCCCTATAAACCAAGAAGTCTCGTAATTCTGATGCAAAAGATGGCCAATCCTTCGGGTGAGATGTCATAGTGATAAGATCGGAACAGTAAGTAACAAAAAAAGATGTGGCTGCCAAACTCTTCATAGCCCAAACAAGGGCCTCCAGCTCAGCGTGAAGGGGTGAAAGGCACCAACGTGACCCTTTCAACCCTACAAGTAAAATCTCTGCTCCTAAGGTAACAATTCATCCTTGTGTGCTCATCGTATCCTGATTATGCCATGATCCATCCATATAGTAGATGTGGTTATCTAAGGGAAGCCGCTCCTCTCCTCCCAAAAAGTCGGTTCTTCAGAAGTTTCGTCCTTAGAATTTGCTCTTCTCCAATCTTCCTCTCCTTGTATGGCTAATGGTAGGACATCTTGAGGGGTTTCCATAATGTTCTCAAAGATTTTCCTATTCTTTGCCTTCCAGATAAACCACATAACCATGGAAAAATATTTAAGTTCTCCTCATCTACGCCGTACTCTTTTCCTCGCCAATAAAGGTAGTCAATATTGCAGAATAATGATGGGGAGGGAAAAATATCTAGTGATGAAGGAATGTTTGATAATGCCCACATTTGTCGTGCCGGGGGGCATTCAAAAAGAAGATGATTGATTGTTTCTTCCTCCGCTCTACATCTTGGACACTCCTTATCTCGACCGATATGTCGATAAAAGAGATGTTGACATGTAGCTTGGCAGCCTGAAAGGCACTGCCACACAAAATTCTTGAGCTTTCATGTAGTTTGAAGTTTCCAAGCATGTGCTTTTAGTGTCGTAACACTTGGTCCCTGAAGAGCGTGGTTGCATGCAGGACGAGAGAGAGCTCTCGCGGCCCAATATCCAGATTTGGCGGAGTAGTTGCATGATTTGGTCAGATACCAACTATAACCATCACTCGAGACTCTATTGCTCGGTTTTAACCCTAATATCAGGGTAATATCTTCCAGAGGGAAAAGCTCTCGGAGACGATCCATCCGCCATTTATTGGTCTCAAAATCAATCAAGGTATTCACACACACCAATGGATTTCTATCCCCATTTAGATCCTTAGGAGGTCGTGCCGGTTCATCTGGTATCCATGGTTCTGTCCAAACACATGTTCCAAAGCCTGAGCCTATTGTTTTTCTAATTTCTGACTTGAGGAGTGGTTTGGCTGCCAGCATGCTACGCCATCCGTAGGAGGGACGATTAGAGACATTGATCTTCAGTGGGCTACAATATCGAAAGTATATCCCTTTCAATGCCCGTGAGAGTAAGGATTGGGGGAAACAGAGTAATCTCCATAACTGTTTAGCAAGAAGGGCTAGGTTGAAATCTATAAGAGTTTGAAACCCTAAACCTCCCTCTGTTAACGTCGTACATAATTGATCCCATGGCATCCAGTGAACCCCTCTGCTATCTGCTTTCTGGCTCCACCAGAAGTTGGCAAAAACACTATTAAGCTTTGCGCATATAGCCTTTGGTAACAGAAAGCACGACATTACATATGTCGGAAGAGCTTGCGCTTGCGATTTTATCAACACCTCATTCCTCCTTTCGATAGAAATGTGGAAGTCCATGTGTTAACTCGACTTTGGAGCCGCTCTCGCACGAAGGAGAAAACTTGAGCTTTCGAACCATGAATCGTTTCAGGGAGGCCCAAATAAGTCCCCATCCCTCCTTCCTGATTAATCCCAATAATGGTTTTAATCTCTTGCTTAACTAGGTGTGGAACCTCGGCTCCGAACATGATAGAGGATTTTGATAAATTGATCGCTTGTCCCGAGGCCTGATAACATCGTATTTTGGCCCATTTTTCCTATGTTTTTATTAGGTTTCTGAAGGAGAAAGCAAGTGATTATGGATAATTTTGAAGTCATTTTCCACCATTTTAGCCTCCAGGAGTTATTTATGAGTTTTTGAGCAAAGTGGACAAGAAGGCGAAGTAAATCCCGTTTTCGGACAGTTGCAAACTGGCAGAAGTACGATATCATTTGAGGGACTTCCCGATACTAAATTTGGGAGTTCTTGGTGTCTATGGAAAGCCAGAAGTGTCAAATTTAACCTCAAACAAGAATCAGAGAAATCCCTTCAGCCGTTTGGGAGATACGTCTCATTGAGTGAAGCCCAGTCGAGACCGGTCACAAGGTGCCGTGACCGGTCGGAACCTTCTCAACGCGACCGGTCACACAAGGCAGTGACCGGTGCTTCCCCTCTAGGCACGACCAGTCACAAGGTGCCGTGACCGGTCCTGGATGTCTCGACCTTGTCACTTAAGGAAACTACGTAGTTTTGTCCCAGAAGCCCTAATCCAGTTTCCTAAGCCCAAGACCCTATACATACTCCTCCTAAACCTAACATCCTCGTGTGTAACCCTAAACATAACCTAGAGAACTGACTTCAAGCTTCCAGAGAAAAGAACCTCCTCCTCCAAGAGCCCCTCTCCTCGCCTCTAAGTCCTTGTAGCCGAGCCTCCTCTTTTGAAGTTCCATCACCTCTTTTCTCCTTTATCTCTTTTTACATCTTCTGTTTGCTTTGTTGGGAGATAAGTTATCTTCTGTGAAATCTGTAGAGAATTTTCCTTTGAACCCCTTTGATATATTTGAATCTTTTATGATGTTGTTTATTTATGATATCTATTGCGTTTCTTTGCATCATGAGCGATCTCTTTGTTGGGTTTCATGGGGTGATTCAAGGGGAATTCATGGTTAGATTCATTTAGGTTGTTAGGTTTGAAACTTAGTCACATATTAGGTATCTATTGGGAGATCTCTATCTTAATGCATATTGCTTGAACTGATCACCAAGCGCTGAACTTAGAGAATATGAGCGCTAACCGTGTAAACCTAGCTCTCGGACATAGTGTTACTGAAGCCTCGCACCATGGCCTACGAAAGTTGAGTCATGGAGCTTTGTGAACTTATCAAACTCGTTATTAATGCTTTGAACCATGCGTCGTTGCCTGCGTGAGTTGAGTAACAGAGTACAGGGATCTTAGACAGTCATTCTATAATCCATAGGTTGTTTGTTCATTCGTGTTTATAGTTGAGAACCTAGACTAAAGTCATTAACATTCGCATATCATCTAGCATCTCATTTGTTTAGAACCATGAAGACCCCGAGATAACCCTAGGTGCCCAACGTTTCCTCATATTACTTTACAACTGACTTATTTACTTTCTTGTTTCATTCATTTAGTTATTAGAAAACCCAAAACAAAACTCCTTTCATATCATTGTCTTAGCCAGAACTCTTTCATTGCATTCATTCCGCGTTAGCTAGTACTCTCTGTGGGATCGATCCTTACATACTACATACGTTTAACTGTGCACTTGCAGTAGTCGTGTGTTTCTTTTGAGATAAAAGATTGAAACATAAATCTCACGCATCAAGTTTTTTTGGCGCTGTTGCCGGGGAGTAACTAGCTGCCCATTGAATTTGATAAGATTTTTCGTCTAAGATACTTTGAATTTTTCATTTGAATCTTCCAATTTTATTTTAATTTTTTTTCTTTATTTCTTGATAACCTCTTTGTTCCCTTTTAGTTTTTGTCTTTGGATTGCAGTGCATGACTAGGAGCCAAAACTCCGACACCGTGACTCCCATCCAAGACATCGTTCGACTAGAACGTGAACTTAGAAAACTTCAGAGACAACAAGTTATTGCCGAACAAAGAAACCAAGTACGTGGTGCCCTTGACCTTGGACCATTCCGAAGAACCCCTGTCCTTGATGAACATGGACAACCGCTGCAAGACGAAGATGGTAACTGATAACATCGTATTTTTACCTATTATAGCTATTATTTTCCTATGATTTTGAGAAGAGATTGGTGTTATGCTTGGGCAAAAGAGCCATTTGTAATCTATTTCAGGTTTGAGAAGGTTTTAGAGGTTTCAAAGGAAAATGGACCAACAAAGGAAGAAAACCTGTTTCTAGACTGTTTCAGATCACCAAATGTACGACATCTTTTGAAGGACTTTCCGATACTCAATTTTGGAGTTCTTGGTGTCTATGGAAACCCAGGAGTGTCAAGTTTCACCTTGAACAAGAATCAGCACATTCTCTTCAGCCATTTAGGAGATATCTTCCGAGGAGTGAAGCCTTGTCACCACTGGTCACAAGGGCCTGTGACCAGTCTCGGCCCTCTTGGCACTACCGGCCACAATGGGCCCTGACCGGTACCTCCCTTATTGACACCAACGGTCACAAGAGCCATGACCGGTGTGAAGCTACTCGACCTAACTTTCCTTAAAAGCCTTCCTCGGCCCAATGAAACCCTAGACCAACTTCAAAGCCTATAAATACACTCTTAACCTAACCTAAAGTGTGTGAACTTCCAAGACAACTTCAGAGAACCTCTAAGCAGCCGCAAGAGACCTCGGATAGCCTCCAGCTGCCGCACCTCTTGAGAAGCTCTTAAAGTTCATCATCTCTTTCTCTCTTTCATTCTTTGTTTTAAGGACAAGTCTTTGAATCTTGTAATCTCTTTTACAGAAGTAATCTCTGAACCTTAATCTTATATCTATTCAGTTTATGCTTATGAATTGTTTAAACCTTGCTTTGAAGATTCTCTTAAGTATGCTTGAGTAGTTTACTTGTTGGGTTTAAAGGGGAACATCAAAGGGGGCGATGGATCTATAGGTTTAGGTGGCGAGATATGAGCTTTGTGTGATCGTTTATACTGTTCTTTCTATTTTAGTTTGATTATAATGCATGTTGTTAGCGTCATGAACTAGCTCTGATCATAGGTAGTTAGGTTTTGCTAATCGCTTGCCTAACTGCTAGACCCTAGCTAGGATGAATGTTGTGTTATAGGAAGCACATACCACTTACCTATAGGGCTTCATGGACTAGAATCGAACTCGCTATTAATGCTTTGATCTATGCGTCGTTGCCTGCGGAAGTTTAGTAACGGAGTACAAGGAATTTAAATGATTATCTCTGAGATATTAGGTTAATCGTTCATTAGTGTTTCGTGTCTTAGATTTCTCTTAGATAGATAGATAGATAGATAGATTCTTGAAACCCCCTATGATCCCTTGAACACCCAACGCTTTCTTTTTATTGTTTTACATTCGTTTAATTACTTGCTTTCGTTACTTGTTACCGTGACTTACAACCAACAAAACCCCAATTTGAGTTCTAGCTATACTTTGGTCTATAAGATTTGCAATACAACTTCTCTCTCTGTGGGATTTGATCCTTAAGTACTACATACATTTGCTGTGCACTTGCATTAGTTGTGTGGTCTTTGAGGTAAAAGACTGAAGTGAAATAACACACGCATCAAGCTTTTTGGCGCCGTTGCCGGGAGAGATTGTTTGTTTGCATATCTAAGAACTAGAGTAACGTCTAGGAAACCTTGTTTTTTTTTTTAATTTTTTTGTGTTTCAGGAGACCTTAAGGATGGACTTCAATGTTCTTCCTGAGGAGTTCCAGAACCTTACACTTGCATAACTCTTGGCGTATCACAGAGCCTCGGATGGAGTCACCTCCGAATCCGTAGCTAGCTCTACTCGTGGGAACCACCACAGCCGTTCTCGGCCATCTTGTGTTTCACCACTCATGGCACACTCTCGTTGCCGTCCTACTCGATCCTCTGGAGATCGATATGTGAGTAACTCTAACTCTTTAGGTACTCATTCGCTTAACCCGCACTATGCAGAAGATTTCTGTTTTGCAGAGAATCCGGACTTCAACTCCCAAGAAGTCATGAGAATTGATACCATTGACCAGAGCTCGTATGGTATTCCTAAGTTCACTCCAAGGACATCACGTACTGAGGACAAGCTCATGGATCTCATGATACAACTTGCCTCGGAACAAAGGAAGCACAAAGAAGAAGTCGACAACAAACTCTCAAAGTTTCGAACAGATTTCAGCTTGAAGCTATCCACCCTCGCTTGCCACATCAAACGAGTAGAAGACCAAGTTGAGGAGCTTTACAGCAAGTTACTTGATCAGCACTATGATGTGAGGAAGCTTGAATCAAATGTTACCAACGCGGGATACAAGATCAACGCCGTGGAAGAACATTTAGATTGGAAGATTGAAGCTTTTCAACAAGGTTTCAACGATCCGGTTGCGTATTCAAAATGGAAGGAAAATCAGTCATATGAAGCTCTTGAGCAAGAGGAAGAGGATAGAGCACGTGAGGAGAAACTGATAGATCAATCCGAGACATCAGAATGGCCTAAAGGAGAAGACTATTCGACTAATTACGATGAGGCTTACTATGAGGAACAAGCTATAGAAAACCGTTTCGAAAATTTAACTAGCGAAGATGCCGAGTTTGATGACCTATCTACTGAGGGAAGAAAGGAAGAAGACCTCGGGGAAGTTCAATGTTGCATGGCCACTAGAGTAATGTACGAAGACATGCCGAAAACGACAATATTTGGCGATTTCGGAACCAAGAGTGAACTCCGCGCCATAACAACTCTGGGCAACCACAACCAGTACCTTACAGGAGTCATGGCCCCTAGAGGCCATCACCACACCATCTCTGTCCTCGCTTTCAAGCCCCCTACCCTAGACGAACCGCTTAGGACCAGAACCGGTTCCCTAGACAAAATTTTACGGTACGTCTTCCGCACCAAATCTTTCAAGACTATACAAATGCTCATTCTAGGCTGAGGAGTCAAGAAGAGAAGGTCGAGAATTTGATGAAGGAATGCTTAGAAATCCAAAAGCTAAACATGAAGATAATCCAAGAAAGGATGGATACAATCGAAGGAAGCGTTTGGGGACTTGTGAGTCGGCTCACGAGCCTGGAGTTGAGAGTCAGCGACTTGGAGGCACCTTCGAAGCTTACACCTCAAGAGGAAACTAATGAGAACCAAAGCAGAAAAGGCTCGCCTACACCGTCGGAAAATACGATGAGCTATGTAATAAAATGGGAAGTTTGAACAAGGAATTAGAGGACCTACTCTCGCACGTCCGTCCGTGCAACCCTTCAAGGAGTGAGGAAAGGGAATCTGAATTCCTTGTTGTTTATCTTAAGACAAGTGGCTCGTCCAAATCCGCCTGAAAGGGCACAACCGTCGAGCCAAAGACGTTAAACAAGTGCGCTTAGTGGGAGGCAACCCACTTGTGAGTTTTCCTTTTTATTTAGTTTTAGTTTGGATTTGCTTTTATTGCTTTATTTATTTTTTTTTTGAATTTCAGGTTTTATAAAATAAGAAAAGAAAATAGAAAAGAAGAAAATCGAAAAGAACAAAAAGACGGAAAGGAGAGGATGTAAAGTTCGTTTTGGTGGCAAGCACATCATACAGTCTTATGCAGAAGGCAACGGATTGCCACATTAAGAAGCCAATGCCAAAAGTCCCCACCGAGCCTAGCCGAGCATCCGGACCGGATCACGTTAAGGCGTAACCGGTCGAGAAGAGAGGAACTAGTACCGGTCATAAACCCTCGTGACCGGTGGAGTGCAGGGGCACCATACCGGTCACAGCTCACCATGACCGGTAGCGTCAAGAAATCCCGTACCGGTCACACCTACTCGTGACCTGTACCGAAGACCTGTCCCGCGACCTACCGAGGACCTGTCCCACGACCTACCGAGACCTGTCCCGCGACCTACCGAGACCTGTCCCGCGACCTACCGGAGACCTGTCCCGCGACCTACCGAGACCTGTCCCTCGACCTATCGAGACCTGTCCTGTAACCTACCGAGACCTGTTCCCCGTGACCTACCGAGGACCTGTCCCGCGACCTATCGAGACCTGTCCCGCGACCTACCGAAGACCTGTCCCGTGACCTACCGCGATCTGTACCGCGACCTACCGCGATCTGTACCGCGACCTGTCTGTGCCTATCCCGCGACCAGCCGTGACATGTCCCGCGACCTGTCTGCAACCGGGCCCTGCGACCCTCACCGTACCCCATACCGGACGTACCATGGCCAAGCACCCGAAAGGCCAATGACGACTATTCCGCCAAGGCCTACTGGACAAGATATCAGAAAGAAGCAAAGGAACATCGTAAACTATTGGAAGAATGAAAGACGCAACATGGGAGCTAGCCAAGCCGCCACCGACCAAGCCTCTCGCGACCGGTGGCACCAAGAGCAACCGAGCCGGCAAAGCCATATATGACCGGTATGGCCAAGTGTCCACAAAACAGCCATCATTTTCTAGACTGCTTTACAAATGCCATCCATTCCACTAGCCCGCTCCAATGCCGCGTCTAGACATCCGACCATGCGATTCCGACAATCCGATCACCACGACCAAGATCTCGACTGTGGCCACATGGACATCAACGAGACAACTCAATCTTTGCTTTAGCTTGCTTATATTTTACTTATATTGTTTCTTAAGATTATTGATGGTTTTTAGGTTTTTGTCTCAGGGAGGATGCAAATAAAGATTCACAACAAAAATTCGATGGACTAAGCAAAGTCCACTCGATGCAAGCAAAAAGGATCAACAGTTAGTCACCACACCACCACCACGATCGACCTATAAGACGAAAATTGAGTTCTCAATTGAGTCTAAGGAAGATAACTTAATCCCATCAAGGTGATATTGTTCTTAAACTCTAAATCCTTTCAATTTTATTTTTCATCCTCATCTTTCTTTTTCCCACCCAGAACGGTGTGATTTAAGTATGGGGGGGATGTTCCATCTTATACTAATGCTAATCTCTATTTTGTTGACTTGAGACCTTTTTCCGCATTTTTACATCAATCTTCTTAAAGTTTTTATCGAGTCAAATTTTTCTTTCGTTTTATTGAGTCAAAACTAGTAGGGAATCATGATCCTATCTAACGGATTATCTTATTTGGATTAACACTCTTATGATTCTTGATTATGCTTGACTACATAACTGATTTGGAAAGACTATGAGCTGAGTCCACATTCCGAAAGTCTCTTTCCACTGGATAATAGGATGTTCCAACGTCGTCTCTAACCCTTATTATAACCCAACCTGACTTTTAATTTCTCATTTAGGGGTTGGATATACATCGGATGAGACCTTTTCGAGCCACATAAGACACTGCACTACTTCACAAAGTATGATTCCCCTCTCTCTTCCCTTCAGTACTCTAAAAAAAAAAAGGGAGAGAAGAAAAGAAAAGAAAGAAAGGCGGATACAAGTTGATGTGACTGAGGGATAGAGTGCGTAAACCCGTGCATCTTTCGGAGCCTCGCGGAGACTTGTATCCACAAAAGAACAGAAAAAAGGACAAAGGAGGATGTGACCGAGGGATAGAGTGTGTAAACCCGTGCATCTTTCGGAACCTCGCAAAAGTCTAAGTCCAAAGAAAAGGAGCAAGAAGTCGATAAAAAAAATAAAATGATACCCTAGAAAAGTAGGAAAAATCGATCTCTTGGATTGGCTTGGATTGGATCAAGGAATCATACGAAGAATGTCTTGGCTTGGATTGGATCAACATGTCCTTTGGCTGATATCCCCTAGGTAAGACCACCTTTAATTTCTGCTTAATCTATGTAAAGAGATGAAAATGGTGATCTCGAAAAGTCCTTTGGACCGTGGACTAAGAGTAAAGGATGTTGAAGCTTCTCATGGGACAAGTACGTAAAGTAGGTTCTAAGGTCAAGGCGACGAGGAGTGCGAAGACAAGATTCCTATAGATAAGTGAGTTCCCGTGATTTTCAAAACCTCTTTTTGATGGCTTTACTTTCTTGTTTGCTTGAGGACAAGCAAAGTCTAAGTCTGGGGGAGTTGATAACATCGTATTTTTACATATTATAGCTATTGTTTTCCTATGATTTTGAGAAGAGATTGGTGTTATTCTTGGGCAAAAGAGCCATTTGTTATCTATTTCAGGTTTGAGAAGGTTTTAGAGGTTTCAAAGGAAAATGAACCAAAGAAGGAAGAAAACCTGTTTCTAGACAGTTTCGGATCACCAAATGTACGACATCTTTTGAAGGACTTCCCGATACTCAATTTTGGAGTTCTTGGTGTCTATGGAAACCCAGGAGTGTCAAGTTTCACCTTGGACAAGAATCATCACATTCCCTTCAGCCATTTGGGAGATATCGTCCGAGGAGTGAAGCCTTGTCACCACCGGTCACAAGGGCATGTGACCGGTCTCGGCCTTCTTGGCACTACCGGCCACAAGGGGCCATGACCGGTACCTCCCTTCTTGACACCACCGGTCACAAGAGCCATGACCGATCTGAAGCTACTCGACCTAACTTTCCATAAAAGCCTTCCTCGGCCCAATGAAACCCTAGACCGACTTCAAAGCCTATAAATACACTCTTAACCTAACCTAAAGTGTGTGAACTTCCAAGAAAGCTTCAGAGAACCCCTAAGGAGCCACAAGAGACCTCGGAGAGCCTCCAGCCGCCGCACCTCTTGAGAAGCTCTTGAAGTTCATCATCTCTTTCTCTTTTTCATTCTTTGTTTTAAGGACAAGTCTTTGCATCTTGTAATCTTTTTTACAGAAGTAATCTTTGAACCTTAATCTTATATCTATTCAGTTTATGCTTATGAATTGTTTAAACCTTGCTTTGAAGATTCTCTTAAGTATGCTTGAGTAGTTTACTTGTTGGGTTTAAAGGGGAACATCAAAGGGGGCGATGGATCTATAGGTTTAGGTGGCGAGATATGAGCTTTGTGTGATTGTTTATACTGTTCTTTCTATTTTAGTTTGATTATAATGCATGTTGTTAGCGTCATGAACTAGCTCTGATCATAGGTAGTTAGGTTTTGCTAATCGCTTGCCTAACTGCTAGACCCTAGCTAGGATGAATGTTGTGTTATAGGAAGCACATACCACTTACCTATAGGGCTTCATGGACTAGAATCGAACTCACTATTAATGCTTTGATCTATGCGTCGTTGCCTGCAAAAGTTGAGTAACGGAGTATAGGGATTTTAGATGATTATCTCTGAGATATTAGGTTAATCGTTCATTAGTGTTTCGTATGTCCGAGACTTGGAAATAAACGCACATCGTCTTAGGTTTCTCTTAGATAGATAGATTCTTGAACCCCCTACGACCCCTTGAACACCCAACACTTTCTCTTTATTGTTTTACATTCGTTTAATTACTTGCTTTCGTTACTTGTTACTGTGTCTTACAACCAACCAAAACGCAATCTTGAGTTCTAGCTATACTTTGGTCTATAAGGTTTGCAATACAACTTCTCTCTCTATGTGATTCGATCCTTAAGTACTACATACGTTTGCTGTGCACTTGCAGTAGTTGTGTGGTCTTTGAGGTAAAAGACTGAAGCAAAATAACACACGCATCAGTAACCACGTCTTTGAACCTGCCAAAGAAGATCATGAGCCTGCTCCTCGTGAAAAGAACCCCTTAGGCATAGGAGACAACATCAACGTTCCTCCTCCTCATCCCCCTCAAGTTGTCAACGCACCACAACCTGCTAATGGTGCTAGACAAGCCGCTTATGTGCCCCCTCTTAGGCGTGCCAACCAGAACCGTACGATAGCCGACTATGATGTGCCGAACCAATATCCGCATGATCGAGCCGCCATACTGGTTCCCAATCCACGAAGACATGAATACGAGATCAAACAGCAAATAATCACTTTGGTGAAGCAAAACCAGTTCCATGGCCTCTCCACGGAACACCCTATGGACCACATCGATCTCTTCGAAGAAATCTGTAGTACAACATGAGCTAACGGTGTACAAGACGATTACTTGAAGTGAAAGCTTTTTCCTTTCTCTCTAGCCGAGAAGGCTCATAGATGGTTGAAGTCCTTACCACCAGGATCGATCACTAGTTGGGAAGGATGCAAAGCAACTTTCCTTTACTACTTCTACAAGAAGTCAAGGTCCAACTGTCTTTGGAACAAGCTTCAAGGCTTTCAACAAGGACCGGTCGAGTCATTCTATGAAGCATAGGAACGTTTTAAGGACTATGAACGAGAATGTCCTCACCATGGCTTCAGTGGAGGTAACCTTCTTAGTACGTTCTATAGAGGCTTACACCCTAAGTTTCAGCTTTCACTCGACACGGCCAGCAATGGAGATTTCACAACCAAAACCGTTCAAGAAGGACGAGCCCTCATTGAGAACCTCTCAGCAAGTCGTAGCAACTCTTGCACTGACTTTGATAGGACTAACCATTCTAACAAGCCCGAGTCTAGACAACTCACCGAGCTTAAGAACATGATGGGCCAACTTCTAAGGAACCATCATCGAGCTGTGAATAGTGGATCCTCTTGAGTCATTGCCAGTCGTACCAAGACTCCATTAGCATAGTGTAACTTCTTGAACAGTAACAATTCTTGACTCCTAAAGCCAGTTTCCTAGCTCCTTTAGCTCCTTTCTCGGTCACTACTCCCTTTGATATCGATGCTCCTAGCTCCAAGTCCTTAGAGCCTCCCTTATTCCAAATAAAAAGCAGAAAAGATGAAATGATTCTCTCTCGAGTAAAGAGGTAGGAAAATTTCCCATGACCCCATTATTTTACTTGAGATTGAGATGATCACGCAAAGGTGGAAGTGAGAGATAGGAAAATTTTCCATGACCCCATTATTCGCTACACCTTTGAGTTAATAAAAAGAAAAAAAAAGGATTATAAAAAATAAATAAAAAGAGACAATAAGAAAAGAATAAGTTTGGGGGAGAGAAAGAGTACCAAAAGCTTAATGGTTGGTTTTGATATGGTATTGTACGTGAAAGAGTCTAGAAGGTCCTTGGCATCAAGATCAGAGATGATACCCTGTGATGAAGAAACTGTGAACTATGCTATGAAATTGTGGGTTGAATCGGGAAAGCTGTGAACGTCTACGGTGAAGTACATGGTGGTCTAGATCCTTTCAGGTAAGAACTTCTAGTGGCTTACTAAGGTGAATGTGAGTGTGGTGCTCTTATGAGGAAATGAGTTTCTGTGTTTTCAAACCTCTTTCTCTGGTTTAGTCTTCTGTTTTGCTTGAGCGCAAGCAAAAGTTAAATCTGGGGGGTTGATATATCATGATTTTACTGGTTTTAACCCATGATATAAGTATATCGAGTCTTAACTGTGTCTTTCGAGTCGTTATCGAGTCTTTTACAGGTTTGCATGTGCTGGAGACTTTTTGGACGATTATGGAGCTTATGGAGCATTTGTAGTTGTGAAGACGAAGTGGTGCCTTTAGTTGTCAGTGGTGTCGATCGACACCCGTCGTCAGGCACTATTCATGCGGAATTTACATAGTGTTGAAGATTTACAACTTTGCCCCATAAGTTTCAGAAGTTTACAAAAAGACCCAACCCGTGTTTTAGTCTATTTATTAGGTTTTTAGGTTTATTATGATGTATCTTGGATCTTGCTAGAGTTTGAGAGAGACTAGAGCTTGAGGCTGTTTTTGCTACTTGTACTCCTTGGAGTTAAGTTAAATCGATTTGGGTTAAATTGGAGTTAGGTTAAATTGATTTGGGTTTAAATCAATTTGGAGATTTTAATTGAGTTTAATTGGTTTTAATTTTAGTTGGGTCAAATCAATTTGGGTTTAATTGGGGTTACGTTAAATCGATTTGGATTTAATTGGAGTTAGGTTAAATTGATTTGGGTTTAAATCAATTTGGAGATTTTAATTGAGTTTAGTTGGTTTTAATTTTAGTTGGGTCAAATCAATTTGGGTTTAATTGGAGTTAAGTTAAATCGATTTGGATTTAATTGAATTTAAATCAATTTGGAGATTTTAATTGGATTTAATTTTTTGTTGGATTAAATCGATTTGAGTTTAATTGGGTTTAAATCTATTTGGAGATTTTAATTGGGTTTAATTAGATTTAATTAGAATTGGGTTAACTTGATTTATTGGGCAATCGCAATTTTCTAAACGCGATTTCGTTAATTTGACCGCAATTTGATTTTCAGGTGGAATTAGGCAGAGAAAATAGTATATGGGTAAATATGAAGCAATGTAATAGTATAGGGGAGGTAATCAAGAGTTTGGGAGTCTGGGTGGATCGACGCAGAAGCAACATTATAGAGGGGGTTTAAGGCAGTCATCCCGATTTTATATGATATATATTTCAGCTATGTCTATTTTCTTAATTGATATGGCTAAGTAAATCACTTGTTAGGTTTAGGGTTTCTCATTAGGGATTTCATGAATTGTTAGATCTAATGACTGGTTAAGATTCAGACTTGCTAGTTCTTCATCTAGGATTGTACTTAAGGCTTAATCTGGACTGATCACTTAGATTTATGATTATAGGTTGTTAAATTGACGACACGACAGTGTAATTTGAGATCTGAACAAATCCTAGTGAGCAAATTAGATTAATTGCAAAGACATTTGGATTAGATAATTTGTGAACATATCGAACCTGCACTTAAAGCTTGTTTAGACTTTAAGATTCACAAAGAGATTTGGTTTCTTAGGTCTAATTCATAGATATTTCTCGCAATGACAGTTAGTTAGCTATACATTAGTGATTTGAGTTCTAGAACTGTTTTTAATTAGATCTTGACCAGTTGTTTTATCTGCTTTGCATGATTTCCTGAGAACTTTCCTACGCCTAACGCATTCCCGAACTTTTTTACAACTCTTTTTAATTATTTTTGCATTGTCTTTTAAACACGAATTTATTGCTTAGCTGAATTTGAAACGAAACTGTCTATTGTGAAGTCCGAGAGTCTTTGTGGATTCGACCCCTTAGTACTACTGTGATCTCTTAATTTGAGGGAGTAGCTCTAAGGGATAATTTGAGTATATCAAGTACCACAAAGTTAATTCAGAACAGGAAGATTTCAGTCAACGAAGAGAGTCATTTGAGGAGAATAGACCATGGTGTGAGATACCTTACTATGATCATGAGGAGGAACACCAAGGAGAGACTGGATCCCAGTTCAGTTTGGATGAATCCAAAACAAGTTTTGGTGATAAAAATGAATATGAAGAAGAGTTTCATGAGGAGAACGAAGCCAAAAGTGAGGCTGTAAGAGATGATTCTGGAGAAGAATACGCCGAAGAGGATGAAGACGTAAGTGAGGCTAGAAGAGATGATTTCGGAAAAAGAATACGCCGAAGAGAAAAAAGACGTAAGTGAGGCTGGAAGGGATGAATCCGACTACATTAACTTTGCAGGGCATCACCAAGGACCAGAAGCCTATTTGCGTTGGGAACAAGACATGGAGGAATGGTTTTCATCTAACCAAATTTTGGAGGAAGAAAAGACATGTTATGCGGAGGATACCTTAACCGAAGATGCCTTTAGGCATTGGGAACAAGATGCATACATTCGTCTTAAATATGAGGAACCAGAATCTTCTTTGGAAGAGATGAAGCAACTCTTGTATAAAGACATCGTGGAGGATGCTACCAACATGCGGCAACACAATTTACGAATCTAAACCAATCCCGAGCCAAGAAGACGAATTCTAGTAACAAGCTCAAACCAAAGGAATACATCTAAGGATGCTTATAGACCCAAGCCAAAGAAAACGCCCACACCTACTCTAAAGGAGAAGACTGAGTCTAAGTAAACAACTCAAGAAAAGGAAAAGAAGCCAAAGTCCAATCCCCACGCCATAGCTAAAGACCCGAGTGCAAAGCCATTGCGTGAACAGCAAGACAAAGGAATTCGAGGTAAGTCTTCAAAGCATTCTATGTCAAGAGAAGTAATATGTTATAGATGTCATAAGAAAGGGCACTTTGCTGGAACTTGCCCTGAAAGACAAATAGTAAATTCAACATTAATAGAACCGAAACCGAATTCAACTAGTTTAGGCGATTGTCTAGTTCAGACAAGTTGCAAATTCTCAAATTCTGGTATAATGCACTTGTCTATGCCAAGAGATGTTGAAACAGGTATATGGACGACAAAGGAGCAAGAAATAACAGATGTAAGACTAGCCCTAGTGCCCGATAATGAGCAAACTCCAAATGGTGTAATGGCTAAGGATATTACATCGAAATGAGCTAAGCCAGATGATCATTTAATTCAATTTATCTCTAATGAACCAGAGGCTGTTTTAATGCGCTTGTATAGTGCCAAAAGTCTTGAGAAACTTTCAGGTTCTAAGGATATCACTACGGATCAAGAAGAAACCTCAACATTGGGGAAAACAATTTCGGACCAGAATCATACCATGGAGAACAAACTAGACCAGCAACCAACACAAGGAGATTCCATGCACTTGCAGCTCAAATCAACAGACCATAAATATGGTATAGGAGTGCTCATGTCTTTTCTGATCAAAGAAGAACCACCAGATTCCCCACAACGACCATACCCGAGTTACACTCGAACAAAGACCCAAGGTAATTCCTTAAACCCTCAAGGAAAACAAAATACTAACTTGCTCTATCGTTGTGCAGGTGAACAAGTTTTGAGGACAAAACTTTTTGAAGAGGGAGGGTATGATGTGGTCATCAGCCCTGATCAAACCAAACCAAAACTAGGAGGGCAAACCAAAGCTGAGCCGGAGCACACAATGGAGCCAAGACGAGTTAAGGAGACATGCGAGCTTCTTTCAGCTTAAATGAAGACCATGACCGACCTTTCTAGCTCCAAAACCACTTGGGATATATACTTAACTCACCTAGAGAACACCACAAAGAAGATTCATCCCCAAATATTTTCACATAAAGAAGATATTGGGGTTACAAACTGGCATACCTCCAAAGGACCCAATGGAGACATACGACCACTTATTAAAGCACTCCGACCAGACCAGAAGGACTTAAGGCATGAAAATACTTGGTATACAATTATAATCCAATCTAGGCATTCAGAGAATTGGAATCATCCGAATTCGAGTTCAGACGAAGGAGTTATTCAGTTTACAAACCAGGTGACTTCCAACTTACCCGATTTGTATATGCGCCTTAATTGAAGGATTCCGACCAAATCAGGAGGAATTAAGGTATGAAAAGACTTTTTCTGGAAGTTTGGTTCATCATAGAATCATGGAAAATTGGATCCATACCAAGACCGGTTTTGGTTGGAAAGATATTCGATTTCTAAACCAAGCAAATTTACACTTGCCTTATTTGGAGCCTCTCGCCAGTACTCCCAAACAGCTATATTTACTGAAGTTTGGCCACGACTTGAAGCTCTACTACATCAACCAGAATGTTCCTAGACACTCTACATTCGCCCCCAAGTTGTCAAGACTCAAGCACAAGTCACATTTACTTATTTGGGCCGATTCACTCTTTATGTCACCAACGGCTAGTTTTCATTTAATTTGCGATTTCTTTTCTATTCTAGACTTTAGGAACGTTTTACTGAGCCCCTATATAAGCTCAACCATTCTTTCATTGTAACACACCTTTTAATCCAGAATTAATCAAAGTATTTTGTTATTTTCTTTCAAGTGTGTTTTCTTGAAGAATTACTTTTTTCTTTAGACATAAGTGTGTGATTCCCCTAAATTTTTAGAGGCTGCGACCTAGCTTGTTTATGTGATTTGAAAAATCTATTTCGTTCACAGATTGAGAGAGTCAATCAACCCCTTTGATTGAGAGAGTCAATCAGAGTCACCACCTTCCATCTCGACTTCACGCCCACTTCCGCAACAAAACTTATAAACTCATGATTATCTTGTGGTCATAAGTTTGGTGGATTCCAATCTTATATCACATCATTTTTTTTTAATTTTTAAGGGAATACTACGGTATGTCGAATATGACGTTGTTAAAGTCATTTTCATCATCTTTAATAACGCCTTAGTTATTTCATTATTTTCATGCTTACACCTATGACAAATGCCAAAAATATATTAGGTAGTGAAAAAACAGAAAATTGTGTATGTAAATTTTATGTAAATTTACCAAGTAGCTCTTGCTTGGCATGATGGACATAAAATTTACCAAGTAGCTCTTGCTTGGCATGATGGATCCAGTATTGTCAGCTTTTCATGTCCAGAAGAATTGAGAATGTTGTTTATACTCATTTGAGGTTTAGCCAGCGATGCCTCTGTCTCGGGCTGAGCGGAAGACGATGGCTGTCCTGGGGTATAATCATTTCCCAAGTTTTTTTATATCATAAATTGCTTGAACTGATAAATACTTGGTATAGAGTCACCATTGGCAGAATCAAATAGTGACGCAAAGTGATGAAATTGTTCTTCATACATGCTGTATGGAAAAAGAAAAGGCAAACATTGTTCGAGCATTGCTGAATAGAATTAAAAGGTGACAACAATCACAACTGAAAAAGTTCCAGCATAGCTAAATCAAATACAATGCAATCTCTTAATCATGTATCAGTACATCAATTAACATATGACATTTTTGACAATTACAAATTTTAATATATTAATCAACATTGGTTAAAGCACCAACCAAAATCAACTCTATCTCCCAAACCGAATGAGTGTCATAGAAACGATTAATTTCAATAGATAAAGTCACCATGCATGTTTGATTAATTTCTAATGTAATGCATTCTTCTATATATTTTCGTCTGTAATGCAGACCTAAAAACGCATTCTGAATAACAATCTCTTGTCTTCGCCGATCCTCTGCTACAGTCTATGGTGATGTTTCTTTCAGCTCTTTACACCGGAGTGGTGCCGCCGCCCTCTATCCTCAGCGAACATGTCATCGAGCAAGCCAAAGGAACACTAGGGTTTGCGGTTATGGGCCTGTCCCTATCCGACCCTTTATGTTTCTACTCTTGGCCCATTTGCATAAGTGGCGGCCCCCACTTACCATCCATAAGGTCCAATCTCTTTGTTTGGCCCAGGTCTGTTCTGTCTAGCCTTCTATCTGAACAAATTTTATTGATGCATCGATATATCAACTTAAGTGGAAGAAGACACCATCGAGGTGTTGTATCGACATTTAGTAGTTGGATTTTGGATAGTGTCTCTCGAATCCTGGCCCTTAGTGTTTTGCAGGCTTCGGTTTATCCAGCTGCAATCTGTGCTTTTAGACCATGCCTATGGTCTAATTTCATCGATAGTTCTTCATGCTTATCTGACCTCCAGGGTCCATGGTGATACGATCCTAGGAAGCATCAAGACACAAGGACTTGGAGATGGTGATGCACAAGGAGTGGTGTTCGAGCCAAGAGCAAAAGGAGATAGTAAAGCAGCTTTAGGAGTTAACACTACAAGAAAGCAGCCGGAAAACCGACGGAATTTCCGACGGTAAAACGACGGATTTCCGACGAAATTGCATTTTTTTAAGTCGTCGGAAATCCGTCGGAAATCCGTCAGAAATTCCGACGGATTTCCGTCAGAAAATTTCGACGGATTTCCGACGGATAGCACCACCGCCATTTCCGACGGATTAGTCAGCGATCCGTCGGAAATCCGTCGGAAAATATGAACGTTAAAAGAGCCGTTGGTATCGCAGGTTACCGTTGTATGGTGCCGTTGCATTCTGACGGATTTCCGACGGATTTCCGACGGATGCGAGTTTATAAATATGTTTTCACACTCTTCATTTTATTTTACTCCAATTTCATCTCTCTCTCTATTTTCTTATGATATTCATGCGATTATAAACAAAAAAAAGTGGAAAGATATGTCTAGATATTTTCGATCATGGATGGACGAACCAATGATGAATTCGGAGACGAACCTCTTAAACGAGGAATATGCACGAGGCATAGTCGAGTTCATGAAATTGGCTGGAAATCAACCGCGTGTACTTAAATCAGGTAAGTTGAAATGTCCATGTTCAATTTGTAGAAATTCTCGTAATGTTGCGGTAGAGATAGTTTGGCATCACTTGTATACCAATGGATTTACGCCGGGTTATAAGATTTGGTATCTACATGGGGAAACAAATTATGATCATGGTAGTAGTAGTAGTGGACCAACAGTCTCGGAATTTGTAGGAGATAGAACGGAAGTAGATGTAGGTGTAGGCACCGTTGAGATGGTAAATGATGCGTTTAGAGAGAATGTACAGTATGGCAGTGAAGAGAGAGATAGGTTTGAAGAACCTAATTTAGAAGCAGGAAGATTTTTTGGTATGTTAGACGCATCAAAGCAGCCACTTTATAAGGGGTGTAGAGAAGGTCATTCGCCTTTATCATCTGCCACTAGATTGATGACGATTAAGACGGACCACAATTTGTCAGAGGAGTGTGTTGATGCGATAACAGACTGGGCGAAAGATTTATTGCCTGAAGATAATCTTTTACCCGCATCGTACTACGAGGTACAGAAACTTGTAGCTGGTCTTGATTTGCCGTATAAGGTGATAGATGTGTGCATCGACAATTGTATGCTATATTGGAGAGAAGATGAAAACCGTAACAGCTGTCGATTTTGTCGCAAACCGCGGTATCAGGAAACGAGTGGTCGAGTTCCAATTCCATATAAACGTATGTGGTATTTACCAATAACAGATAGATTGAAGAGGTTATATACATCTCAGCGTACGGCAGAGCCAATGAGATGGCATGGAGAGCATCGTCAAGATGGAGATATTACACATCCTTCAGACGCAGAGGCGTGGAAACATTTTCAGTCTACCTATCCTGATTTTGCGTACGAGCGCCGGAATGTGTACCTCGGGTTATGCACAGATGGTTTTAACCCATTTGGGAAGCATGGAAGGAAGTATTCGTTGTGGCCTGTAATTGTAACTCCTTACAATTTGCCTCCATCTCTGTGTATGCGTCGAGAGTTTTTGTTTCTCTCCATTCTTGTTCCTGGCCCAGATCATCCGAAGAGATCACTCGATGTATTCCTCCAGCCATTGATTTATGAGTTACAAATGCTATGGGAGCATGGTGCTGAAGCCTACGATGTTTCATGCCAACAAAATTTTAACATGCGTGCGGTTCTTATGTGGACCATAAGCGATTTTCCAGCATATGGTATGTTATCTGGATGGACAACTCATGGGAGATTATCATGCCCGTATTGCCAAGACAACACTGATGCATTCCAACTTAGGAACGGAAGAAAGAGTTGTTGGTTTGATTGTCATAGAAGGTTTCTACCGAGTGATCATCCGTATCGTCGGTCTAGAACATTGTTTACGAAGTCTAAGAAAGTGTTTGATGCGCCACCTCCTGAGATAGACGGATATACTTTATTAGAACAATTGAGAGATTTTGGTGCTGATAGGACTCCTGACTGTGGGGGTAATGGACATGAAGTTGTGTACGGTGCCGGTGAAGTTCATAACTGGCACAAGAAGAGTATTTTTTGGGATCTGCCTTACTGGAAGACCCATTTATTGCGGCACAATCTAGATGTGATGCACGTTGAGAAAAACTTCTTTGAGAACATCATGAACACTGTCTTAAACGTCAAAGGGAAGACGAAAGACAATATCAAATCTAGATTAGACTTGGCCGATATTTGCGATAGGGATTTTCTTGAAGTTTAGCCGGATGGTAAATACATATTTCCTCCGTACGGGTTGCAAGGAGATAAGAAAAGGGAATTTTTTGATTGGATTCGCGATGATGTCAAATTCACTGATGGGTACGCATCAAATCTGCGTAATTGCATAGATTATGGAGAAGGGAAATTTACAGGAATGAAGAGTCATGATTGTCATGTTGTGATGCAGCGGCTTCTTCCTTTCGCTTTTGCCCATCTTCTTGATCCAGATGTCTACAAAGCAATTGCAGGAGTTGGTTCTTTCTTTCGAGATTTATGCACAAGAACACTTACTGTTGACGGAATCCGAAACTTAGAGGTCAATATCCCCGTGATCCTTTGTAACCTTGAAAAGATATTTTCGCCATCTTTCTTTGATGTGATGGAACATCTTCCTATCCACCTCCCACGAGAAGTTGCACTAGGAGGTCCAGTTCAATACCGTTGGATGTATCCTTTTGAGCGGTATATGTTTCATCTGAAGAAAAAGGTTAAAAATTTAAGTAAAGTAGAGGGATCTATTGTCGCACAGAGCCTCAACGAAGAAGCGTCACAGTTTGCTGAATATTACTTCCCATCCGAAGTTCGTACAAAGAGTAGACGTCCTGGTCGCCATGATGATCGTAATGAGAGAGCGATTTATCCCGTCGTAGTTCCTGAGTTGTTTTCCCAAGTTGGTCGAGTGAGTGGAAAAAGCAAGACACGCACATTATCACAACAAGAGTTTAAACACTTGCATACGTATATCCTAACAAATTGTGAGGAAATTGCGGAATATGAAAGGTAAAAAACTTTATTTATGACAATGTATATATATATTCAAATATATTATATTTAATTTATTAACTTTCATACAAATGTGGTTTTCGTACAGGATTTATATGGCATTAATACGCGGGTGGTTTGTGGATAAGTCAGAAGAAGAGCTTCAACAACATAAGGAGGAAGATTTTATGACTTGGTTTAGGGAATTTTACGTAAGATTTAACAAAACCCTATTATTTTCAAATAAGTGTCAATGTCATTTATGTTAATTGCGGTTAATTTTTTTCGTAGATTCCTGAAGGAATAAAGAGCGGAGCCACATTTCCGACATGGTTAATGGAATTTGTTAGTGGTCCAATCTACCGTGCAAAGTCTTATCCTATGTATTGCAGTCGGGGATATGGGTTTAGGATTCATGACGAAAGAAGGACAAGAGCATCTGCAGATTATGGTGTTTCTGTGAAGTCTGGTAATGATGTTTACTACGGCATTCTTCAGGAAATATTGGAAGTTAAGTACCCAGGAATGTTAGACTTGAGGTGCATTGTTTTTAAGTGTGATTTGTATGATCCAGTACTTGGTCGTGGTGTTGTCGTGGACCAATTTGGTGTTACTTCTGTTAACACAAATCGGAGACTACAACATTATGATCCATTCATTCTAGCGTCACAAGCAGATCAGGTTTGGTTCAATTAAATGTTGTGTTTTTACTAATTTTTATGTTTATTTCGGCGTTTACTTACGAAAATTTATGTATTTCTTTATAGGTGTGCTACATTCGTTACCCTCGCATAACACGGCGGTCAGATCCTTGGGTCACAGTTACTGCAATAAGCCCTAGAGGAAGAATTTATGGAGTTTCTCAACACGATGCCATGCAGCCAAGCATAAGTACTCCAATGGATCCAGTTGCGGCCTCTACTGGTGTCGATCTTGTGGTTGATTTCACACAAATCGGTATAGTTCATTCCGAGTCAGAAGAAGAACAAGGAGAATTTTATGACGATACAGACTCAATTACATCTGAAGGATCAACATCATCAGAGGAAGACGAACAAGGAGAATAAAAAAATATCTTGCAAAAGTAATAAATTTGTACAATGAACTACGGTTTGGCTTGATCCCGATATGGGTACGTAGGCAGCTCTAATCGAGCGCAGCTATTTAACAAAAATAATTTATTCATTTTTAACAATATTCAAATACAAAATAAATGTTATAAAATAAATATGTATCAATTTAAAAACATGTTTTAAATTATATAATGTGAATATTTTAACAATAATGTGAATGTAAATTTAAAAACATATTTTAAATCATATAATGTAAAAACATGTTTAAAAACATGTTTTAATTCATATAATGTAAATTTAAAAACATATAATGTGAATGTTTTAAATCATATAATGTAAATCATATAATGTAAATCATATAATGTGAATGTTTTAAATCATATAATGTAAATCATATAATGTGAATGTTTTAAATCATATAATTATATTTTAAATCATATAATGTAAATCATATAATGTGAATGTTTTAAATCATATAATTTAAAAACATGTTTTAAATCATATAATGTATATATATTTATATCTTTTGATATTTAACCAATTACTAAACATGGCTCAATGGTTTAAACTGTATAAATTATCCTAGAGGGCTGCAGTTCGACCCTCAGGAGCTCCAAAATAAATAAACTTTTTTCCGACGGATTTCCGACGGAATTCGTGAGTATAATTCCGACGGATTTCCGACGGATTGAAGATACTTTCCCAATGCCGCGTGTTAATATTTGCTGCATGCCGACGGATTTCCCAATCCGTCGGAATACGCGAATAAATAAACCAGATCGTCTTCTTCGCCATTCACTCGAGAAAATCAAGAAATTTCAACAAAATTCTTCAAACCTTCGATTCTTCAAAGTTTTCCATCAAATCTTCTTCCAATGGCTGGGTCTCAAAGAAACATGTAAGTTTTTAATGTTTATTAAGAGTTTAATTTGTTAGATTTGTGGATTTAGGGTTTTGAAATTTAGATCTATGGAATTTGGTTATAGATTTGGTTGAGGTAATTTAGATTAGGAATTTAGATTATGATTTTGGGTTATTTGGTTATAAATTTGGATTTTCTATATTAGGTTTTGAAATTATGATTTTTAGATCTAGATTTAGGATTTTTTGTTTTTTAATTTTTGGTTTTGGAATTGAAATTGAAATATTAATTGATTTTACAAATTGATTTTTTGATTTAGGATTTTTTTTTATTTTGAAATTTTTGGATATAATTTATATATTGAAAATAATTAATATATTTATAATTGTGAACATATTTATAATTATTTGAGACAATTAATAATAAATATATTTCTTATGATTTGTTTTTTAAAAACTGAATTTTAAATTTTTTTAATGATTTTCGTATTTTTTTGTCTATTTTTAAAAAATTATTTTCAAATTATAAGTTATGAACAATGATATATAAAATATATTTTATAAATTTATGTCTATTTTCAAAATTTTATAATGATTCTGTTTTGTTATAAATTTTTATGTAGGGATTATGGAGCATACGTCGAGTCTACGAGCGGACATCGTCGTCACCGTAGGAGTACAGCTGCGAGGAGTTCTCCTACGCCGTCCACACATATTCCAGATACACAGATTCCGGAAACTCATTCACCGGCACCAACCGCAACTGCTCCGACGCAGATGAGTGTCGAGGACTTCATGGCTCTTCCGGGACGAGAAAGACTTCCACGTCTTCATCCAGATTGTCGAGGAAGAGACATTTGGTAAGTTTTTTTAATTATTTATTTATTTAATTTATAAATGTACTTTTTTTTAAACTAATTAGGGTTTTATTAATTAAATTGTTTTGTAGGTTTGACGATTCGCACACTGGGATCTCAAAGTCAATCAACCGAATGTGCCAAGGAATGCTTCAGCATCCATATCCAACATACAGCTCAATGCCGATCCAAGATAGGGATATGTGGTTTCGCCAATTTGCGGTAAAGTATTTATTTTGTTTTTTCTATTAAAATTGAATTTAAATTTTTTAAATTATTCAAATTCATCTTATTTTTAATTTGCAGCAAGAATTCAGGTGGGACAGTCACTTAACCGCTTCGGTTAGACGTGAATTCGATAAAAAATGCGCACGGGCGTATTCATGGAAGATAAACGAGTGGAAAGAAAAGTGGAAGCATGGCGATGTGCCAAGGGACTTGGTTTCGAACCCGGATCTATTTAACGGGTTCATCGCTTACTGGAATGAAGAGGCTACAAAAGAATCCGCCGCAAAACATTCTGCATCCCGGAACAGCGATCGCAAAGGAAAGGGCAAAGCGACGCACAATCTAGGTGCGAAGAGCAAGGCGACGAAGGCAAAAGAACTAGTAAGTTCTTTTTTATCCCTTCAATTTTCATTCATACTAAAATGAATCATTAATTTTTTTTAAGTTTAAGATTCACAAATTTTACTCAATTACTTTATTTTGCATGCAGTTTCGGGAAGATGGTGTCGAACCATCTAATTTGAGATTGCTCCAAGCTGTCCACACCGGCAAGGATGGTGTAATCCACGATCAGGTCACTCTGGATATCGTCGAGAACGTCAATAGGATGCGTGAAGAGTTCCTACTTTCTCAACCAATCATTGAAGGAACCCCTCCCCTAACCGAAGTTCCTTTGGAGAAGAAAAACGAGTTCGTATTTGAGGTAAGTAAAATTTTTATTTTTATTCAAGTTTTAATTCATTTTCAATTTTTAGTCAACTTTTTTATTGCTTCCGCAGGCTATTCCGAGGTCTAAAGGCCGGTATTATGGTCTTCCCGACGATACTTCATCCTCCATTACGTCACGCTATTACGGAGGTTCTCACGGCCCACATTTAGAAGCTAAAGTGGAGGAACTCGAGACTACGGTGCAACGCCTCACAGAGGAAAACCAAGCGATGGCGGCTAGGATGGAAGCATTCATGGCTCAATACCCACCACCACCACCTTAGATCTTGGTTATGTTTTTTAAATTATTTGTTAGAAACCACTTTATGTTTAATATTTTCTGTTGTTTTAATTTTTATTTCGAATAATTTAATATTAAAGTTTTATGTTTTTTTCTATTTTAAAAAACAATTAGAATATTATTATTTTTCAAGTATGTGAATTTTTAAATTATTATAAATATTAATTAAATACCGGTTCTTAAGTGACAATCGATATTTTGATTAATATATTCTAAACTTATCATTCAAACCAATATCAATATAACATAATACAAAAACAATTCAATTGAAACGGTTAAAAAAAAAACCATGAAACCCCAAACCGTCGGAATTCCGTCGGAAATTTCCGACGGATTTCCGACAGATTTGGGCAAACCGTCGGAAATCCGTCGGAAATTTCCGACGGAATTCCGACGGTTTGGGGTTTCATGGCTTTTTTGACAAATATTACACAATAAACCTCAAACAACTAATTATATTATAAGATTATTAGATATAACACAATTTAAACTTAGTATTTACGTTAAATTATTGTTTTCAAGATTTTGGAATGATTTACACTTAAGTTCTACATAATGAAATATATACTTTAACTTACATGTTTACTAGTTCCTAAGTATAAATCTTAATTTTGATAAATTCTTATAAACGGAGGTGAATATTGTAAACTTATCATTGAAATCATTAATAAACCACACTACAAACACATTCCAATTGAAACGAATCGAAAACAACTCACGAAACCACAAACTGTCGGAAATCCGTCGGAAATTTCCGACGGATTTCCGACGGGTTTAGGGAAACACGTGTTGGTTTTTAAGGTTTGTCTGACAAAAGGAAATTTCCGACGGATTTCCGACGGACAAGTGAAATTTTCGCAAAATCAAACGTTTTCGTGTCCCGCGTTAGTTGAATTTTATGAAATAATTTCAAAAATTCCGACGGATTTCCGACGGAAATTCCGTCGGAAAATTCTGTTTATAAGCTTCATCTTCTCCGCGAGCTCAGACGAAAAAATTAAGTAAATTCGTTAGAGTTTATAAATTTTAGGTTTTCTAAGTTAGATTTAGGTTTGGAATGTTAGATTTAGGTTTGAAATGTTAGATTTAGGTTTTTAATGTTAGTTTTAAGTTATAAATGTTAGTTTTAGGTTTGGAATGTTAGTTTTAAGTTTTGGAATGTTAGATTTAGTTTTTGTGATGTTAGATATGGGTTTTGAATATTAGTTTTAGGTTTGGAATCTTATATTTAGATTTTAGAATGTTTGATTTAGGTTTTCAAAGTTAGATTTTAAGTTTGGTTTGTATATATATATATATATATATTGAATGAGTTTTAAGAAATTTTTGAATTTAGATTTAAGTTTTGAATGTTAGATTTAGGTTTGGAATTTTAGTTTTAGGATACTAATGTTAGATTTAGGTTTTGTAATTAGATTTAGGTTTGAAATGTTTCTTTTACATTTCTAATGTTTAGTTTTAAGGTTTGGAATGTTAGATTTAGATTTATAATAATGTTATATTAAGATTTTGGAATGTTAGATTTAAGTTTTGAATGTTAGATTTAGGTTTGGAATTTTAGTTTTAGGATAATAATGTTAGATTTAGGTTTTGTAATTTGATTTAGGTTTGAAATGTTTCTTTTAGATTTCTAATGTTAGATTTAGGTTTATAATGTTAGTTTTAGGATAAAATTGTTAGATTTATATTTTGGAATGTTAGATTTAAGTTTTGAATGTTAGATTTAGGTTTGGAATTTTAGTTTTAGGATACTAATGTTAGATTTAGGTTTTGTAATTAGATTTAGGTTTGAAATGTTTCTTTTACATTTCTAATGTTTAGTTTTAGGTTTGGAATTTTAGTTTTAAGATAATAATGTTATATTAAGATTTTGGAATGTTAGATTTAAGTTTTGAATGTTAGATTTAGGTTTGGAATTTTAGTTTTAGGATAATAATGTTAGATTTAGGTTTTGTAATTAGATTTAGGTTTGAAATGTTTCTTTTAGATTTCTAATGTTAGATTTAGGTTTATAATGTTAGTTTTAGGATAAAATTGTTAGATTTATATTTTGGAATGTTAGATTTAAGTTTTGAATGTTAGATTTAGGTTTGGAATTTTAGTTTTAGGATACTAATGTTAGATTTAGGTTTTGTAATTAGATTTAGGTTTTAAATGTTTCTTTTACATTTCTAATGTTTAGTTTTAGGTTTGGAATTTTAGTTTTAGGATAATAATGTTATATTAAGATTTTCGAATGTTAGATTTAAGTTTTCAATGTTAGATTTAAGTTTGGAATTTTAAATTTAGGATAATAATGTTAGATTTAGGTTTTGTAATTAGATTTAGGTATGAAATGTTTCTTTTACGTTTCTATAATGTTTAGTTTTAGATTTGGAAATGTTAGATTTAGATTTTGGTTTTTAATGTTAGTTTAAGGTTTGAAATCTTATATTTACATTTTCGATTGTTAGATTTAAACTTTGATTTGTATATTTATATAGGATATTTGTAAATTTTTTTTTTTTTTGTTTTTCAATATTTGAGAATTAATTTTTTAATTTTTGAATTTTTAATTATATAAAATATGAATTTTGTAATTGTTTTAAATTATTACTATTAATATTTATTTCATTTCTATATTTTTAAATATTTATTAAATTATTTTGGATTTTAAATAAAATTTTTTTAATTAAAATTCGGAATATATAATTATTTATTAAATAATTTTTTTTTATTATAATTTAGCCAATCCGTCGGTAAATCCGTCGGAAATATTCCGACGTATTTCCGACGGCTTGTATTCCGACGGATTTCCGACGGAATGATGAAACGACTAAACCGACGGATTTCCGACGGTTTGACGGAACCGGCAAACCGACGGATTCCCGACGGCTTGCCGGAACAGGTAAACCGACGGATTCCCGACGGCTCGCCGGAACACCTAAACCGACGGATTTCCGACGGCTTGCCGGAACCGGAAAACCGACGGATTTCCGACAGATTCCTGATTCATATTATCCGTCGGAAATCCGTCGGAAATACCGACGGATTTCTGACGGATTTTCCATTTCCGACGAGATAGAAGCAACGGACGAATCCGTCGGAAATCCGTCGGTATTGGCCTATTCCGACGGATTCCCGACGGATTTGGCCGTCAGTTTCTCGCCAGTTTTCTTGTAGTGTAAGAATTGTTACGGATCAAGAAGTTACACTATACTAATGGGGTCTTGCTACGACTGGCAATGGCTCAAGAGGATCACTCGAACCTTGGGATTATATCAAGTCCACACCGGTCATGATATAAGTTCGAGAAGGCTAGTGCATGGCCTCATGACCCACTCACACTCTTTTCCTTCGTCTTTGGTTTTTCCCATTGGGTTTTCCGGGACAAGGTTTTTAACGAGGTTTGTGGTTCATGAGCTCATCTATGCCATGGCATTAGTCCGATCCACACCCAGGCCCGTTTACATCACTTAGGCGTGGCCCTTATCTTCTTTACTTTCTATCTTTATTTCCTCATTTGAATTTAAATGTTTTGTGTTTAATTTCTGTATGGTCCGAGTGTTAGTTCACGAGGCATGTCTCGTAACTCTACACTCTTTAATTCTCTTCTCTCCTCTCTTCGCCTCCTTTCTCTTTATATATCTCTGAGACTCTTATGTATTTCTCAACCATCTTTTTAATAAAATCTCTTTTTCTCTTTCGAGTGATTCGAATTAGAAACCCAAGTACAATTCTAGTGATTAGATTGTTCGAACCAGACTTATCAAGAGGCCTTCCGCATCCTCTCGTGGCGTCTATCATCCCATTCAACTCCAGAACAGCTTGCTGCTCAAGCCTGGAGTCTAAACTTGTCATCTTAGCTTCCCGGTGTGTGATTGGGGCGTGATTCTTCACCCAGAATCGTATCACATGGCGACCAAGCTTTTCTACCAGGAAGAAATTACTGTTTTCGATGGAACAGTTTTATTTTTCTTCGTTCGTTAGCTGTTGTGTTGATGCTTTGCCGAAATTCTCTAAGGAGTAGCTAATCCCTTTTTGTCGCTGGGAGTCATCTCGCCGGACAAGGGAAGCTCTCCGACGTTTTCCTGTGCCTCTACCTTCTTTCTATGCATGAGGATATGGACATCAAATAAGCTAGTTCGACCGGTAATTTATTTACCGTTTTGGTTTTGCTTGAGTTACTCTTTTCCTCCCTTGCGGAGAGATCACTTTCATCATCTTCTTCCGTTTTGGATAGAATTTTTCCACCGCTCTTCTCCGTCATGGAGATCGTATTCGAACGCTCAGTTGCCTTTATGGATATACGAGCTATCAACTTTTTTCACTTGCCTATATTGGCTAGTGAACTTGTCCTTGTTAAGGAGCTTATGGTTATTAACAATGTTTGTAACCTTCTATCTTTTATGCTTATTGCCTTGTGTTTCTTGTTTGTACCAATCTCGGACTCTTTGGCAACGCGTTTCCGAAGATTTTGGATTGATGTAATCTTTGGTTAAGCTTAATGAAGTTGAGTGACAAAAAAAAAAAAAAGAATAACAATCTCAGAATCACAAAGTTATTGTTAAACTAGGGTAAGAACATGACAAAAGCTTTCTGAGAGATTTCAGAATCACAAACTCATTATTAAATTAGGGTTTCATACTATGCTAATGATATGCTCAAATTATCCCTTAGAGCTACTCTCTCAAATTGAGAGATCACAGTAGTACTTAGAGCATTTCCATTGGTTAAGATACCCAATGGGTATGTCAACAAAACTATATTAATATTTTACATATAATTTAATTATATATTTAATTTTTAATTCAAAATAAAAAAATAAACCAATTAGAAATTAACAAGTGTAAAATGAGTATCCCTTCTCTCCTCTCTCCTACTTTTGAATTTTTTTCATTATTTTAGTGGAGGGTATCTCAATGAGATACCCCCAATGGAAGTGCTCTTAGGGGTCGAATCCACAAAGACTCTGTGATTTCACAATAGACGTGTTCGAATTAAATCCTCCTAAGCAATAAAGTAGTATTGAAATAACAATTGCAAAAAAGTAAATAGAGTCGTAATCAATGGGAGGAAAGCGTCAGGTCTAGGGAACTTTTCAGGAAATCAATCAAAGCAGATAAAACAACTGGTCAAGTTCTAATTAAGAATTGTTCTAGAACTCAAATCACAAATATATAGCTAACCAACTAACCAACTGTCCTTGCGAAAACTATCTATGACAAAAACCTAAGAGACCAACTGTCGTTGCGAATCCTAAAGTTCAGACAAGCTTTAAGTACAAGTTCGATATGTTCACAAGTTATCTAACCCAACTGTCGTTGCGATTATCTAACATGCTCACTAGGATTAATTTAAATTCTAAATCACGCTGTCGCACCAATTTAACAACCTAATATCATACTTCTATGTGATCAAGCTAGAATAAGCATTAAGTACAATCCTAGATGAAGAACTAACAAGTTTGAATCTTAACCAGTGTTAAACCTAACAACTTATGAAATCCCTTGTGAGAATCCCTAAACCTAACTAGGGATCTACTCAGGCATATCAGATGAAGCAAAAGACATAGCTGAAATAGATATCCTATAAAACTGAATCAAAAGTAGAATAGAAAACAGGGGTTCAAGATCTTCTCTCAAGAAGTACAAGTAGCAAGAACAGCCCCCAAGCAAAAGAATAGATAGTGATTGATAGATGATGGATACATAAAAATTAACCTAAAAACCTAATATATAGTCTAAGACACGAGCTGGGTTTCCTTTGTAAATTTCTGGAACTTCTGGGGCAAAACTGCAAATCTTCAGAACTTGAAAAATTCCGCATGAACGCCTGACGATGGGTGTCGAGCGACACCAATGGATGGCTTCGATCGACACCATTGACCACTGGAAACATTGACTTCGTCTTCTCAACAACAAATGCTCCAAATGCTCCATAATCGTCCAGAAAGTCCCCAACGCATGTAAACCTGTAAAAGACTCGGTAAAGACTCGAAACACCCAGTTAAGACTCGATAAAACACTTATATCATGGCTTAAAATCGGTAAAATCCATGATATATCAACTCCCCCAGACTTAGCCTTTGCTTGCCCTCAAGCAAAACATAAAACTAAACAAGAGTAAGAAGTTTGAAAACACAGAAACTCATTTCGTCATAAGAATACCACACTCACATTCACCTTAGTAATCCACTAGAAACTCTTACCTGAAAGGATCTAGACCTACATGTACTACACCATAGACGTTCATAGCTTTCCCCATTAAACCAACAATTTCACAGCATAGTCCATAATACCTTCATCGCCGGGTCTCATCTCTGATCTCGATGCCCAGAACCTTCTAGACTCTTTCACGTATAATACCAAAGCAAAGACAACCATATAGCTATCAGTACTCTTTCTCTCCCCCAGACTTATTCTTTTTCTTATTATCTTTTTTTTTTTTACTTACTTTTTCTTTTTCAATTCAAAGGTGTAGTGAATAATGGGGTCACGGGAAATTTTTCTACCCCTCACTTCCACCTCTGCGTGATCATCTCAATCTCAAGTACAATAATGAGGTCACGGGAAATTTTCCTACCCCTTTACTCAAGACGAGAATCATATCATCTTTTCTGCTTTTCGTTTTTTTTTTTTTGGGAATAATGGAGACGAGTACTGCTTTTATTGCTGTTTACAGAAGTTGTCTTGTCTGGTATGAACGATGAGTCAAGCCCCAGAACACCTGTCACATTGATGAGGTAAACTGAACTAACAGAAATTGGCTCAGATGTTTGTGGATTTCTGCTGGAAATATGGGCGTCTCAAGTCCACCATTAAGCCTTTGGTTTTTCCATTAGTCGCAGATGCCAATCAAACTCGAATTAAATGGTCCTGAAAAGTGTGATTGTTCCTCAAAAAATCATAGTTTCATGGACTGGTTTTGACTCAATAAAACAGACTCAACTGACTCGATAGACTCATAAGAAAACAAAAGACGGAGTTAGTAACTACCTCCCCCAGACTTGAACAACACTGTCCCCAGTGGTGCCAAACCAGAGATTGGTAAACAAAAGAGAAAATTGAAACAAAGTTAGAACCAGAATTATGAAGACTTATCTGTGGATGGGTGTTGGTGTCGATCAACACCAACGCTGGGTGTCGATCGACACCGGAGTCGTGATCAGTGGGTAATGTTCGAGTGACAGGTGAGAAGTTGCCCCTCGCAGATGTCTTCTTGGTATCTAGACTCAACCCCCAAAGGTGGGTCTTCGTTGTCGAGCCCTAATTCGAAACTTGTGATGCGGCTTCGTAGTCCCCAAACGCTTCGTTCGATTGTATCAATCCTCTCATGGATTGCTTTCATGCTTAGCTGTTGTATCACCATGCATTCCTTCATAAAGTTCTCAAGCCTTTCTTCTTGGCTTCTCAACTTAGAACAAGCATTATCGTTTAGCTTAGAAAATTTGATGTGGGAGACGTACCTTGCACCGGTGTCTGGGTTATGATGAAAAGTGGCACGAACTTCTCTGAGGTTCTCGTCCATTGTTCCCTCAACGGGTAAATCATCAAACTCAGCATCTTCTCTGGAATGATCTTCTAAGCGGTTTTCAATAGCTCTTAATTTCCTCATAGTAGGCTTCAGCGAAATAGGTTGGATAATCTTCTTCACTAGGCCATTCCGGTGTCGCAGACCGATCCCTTTCTTCTCGCTCACATGCTTCATATGGCAGATCATCCGTCCACTTTGAATACTCAATTGGATCTTTGAAGCCCCGTTGCAAATCTTCAATCTTACACTCCAGATGCTCCTCCATGGCATTGATCCTATACCATGTGTTGGTGACATCCGATTCAATTTTTCTCACATCAAATTTTTGGTCGAGTAGCTTGCTGTTCAGTTCCTTAACTTGATCCTCCACTCGTTTGAGTTGGTTAGAGATAGCTGATAGCTACAAGATAAGATCCGAGGAGTCTGTCTCATGTGGAATCGCCTCTGCTTGATTTTCCAAAGTGTCTACACAGAAAGTCTAACAGTCGATGGTAGGTCGCTTGATAAACTTATCCATATCAAAGTTCATCACAGACTCCCCCACATTCAGAGCTATTCGGCCTCCTCAACATCGATATTCACTCCAGCAGTGGCTAAGGAAGGTCTACCTAGGATAAGAGGATCCTTAGGTACGTCAATGTACTTCAGTACCACAAAATCTGTCAGGATCATACAATCGCCGACTCTCACTAGCACGTCTTCTAAAAGACCCTCAGGTGTCCGAATGCTTCTATCCGCAAGGATTAGAGTAATCTTGGTAGGCATAAAGTTTGTCATCCCGAGTCCCACATCAACTGAATACGACATCAAACTCACATTGGAACCCAATTCACATAAGGAATTCTTGAACCTTGCTTGGAAGATAGAACAATCCAAGACAAAGCTACCCGGATCAACAAGCTTCTCCAATATCCTATTCTGAATGACAGCACTACAGACCTCATTCATCGTCATAACTCCTTCCTCTTCTCGCATATCCTGCGTAAGCATCTTCTTTAAACACCTCTTCACCACATGCAAGGTCTTGATGACATCGATCAATAGAATCTCAATGGTAAGTTTATCCATTATCGCTCTGCACTTAGCTTCTTACAACTCCTGCTTAGACTTCCTATAGTTCTTAGGAAAAGGAACCTTAGGTACGTAAACTCGCCGAGGCAGTTTCTGCAGCTCCTCAACAACCGGTGTGTCGGATGACTGGTGGTGTCGATCGACACCAATGGGTGAGTGTCGGTCGACACTAGCCGGTGTTGGTACTTCTCTAGGCGTGGAAAAGGGTATCGATCGACACTGATGATTTGTGTCGGTCGACACTGGCGGCTCATCCGCAAAATCTTCATCGAGTTCCTCTAAGTCCACAATCTCTTTAGCCTTCTGAGACCTTTCCAATACATGATTCAACTCTTTACCACTTCTCAACCTGATAGCATTGCAAGGATACTTAGGGTTGTTATCAGTTCTTCTTGGAAGAACTCCATCATGTCGTTTTGCAGACCCAGCAGTCTGTGCAACCTGGAGATCGAGCTTCTTCATGTAAATGTTCAAAGCATCGATCTTACCATTCAGATCGGTATACATCGAGTCGATCTTCCCATTAAGATCCACTGTAATCTTCTGTTGACGCTCTAAAATCTGGTCCAGCATGGACTTCATCTCGTTCTGCTCAGAGTTAGCTGGAGGTTGATGATAGTAGGAGGAGGATCCATAGTTCCTGTTGAAGTCATTGCTGCTATGGAAGGGCTTCTGATATTGGCTCTTAGGAATATAGCCATAGTAGTTTTGATTACCGGTGAAGGTACTCCGTTGATTGTTCCCGCTGTAACCACCTCCGTTCTGCTGATTGCCATAACGCTGACCCTAAAATCCAGTGCCACCAATGTAGTTGCAATCCTCTTTCTCATAAACCTGCTCAGGCTCAAATGTCTCAACCTCTGCAGCAAAGTGAACTGACTTCTTGTTCGTTAGGATACTGTGAACTGAATCCAACTTTGTCTTCAACTCAGCAACCTGCTTCCCATCTATGCCTCCAGCCTGTTTCTCACGCTCATAATCAGCATTCTTGGTGTTGTTGCTAGACGCCAAGTTCTCAATCAACTCATAGGCTCCCTCAGGAGATCTGGTATTGAAGTTCCCATTGCTCGCAGAATCTAGAACCATCTGGTACCTCCAACCAACTCCTCTGAAAAAGATACCTAACAACTGAACCTCGGAGAAACCATGATGCAGACAATCTCTCCGATAAGCTCTGAAATGAACCCATGCCGCCTTGAATGTGATGCGAGAATGGATAGCAACCTGGAAGAACAGCCGATGGCCGAGGAAATGTTGGACCCGGTCGAGGACACGTTCGAACTGGTCGAGAAGGAAGCTACAGACGAGCCATATAGTGTTAGGAAGCATTCTTGTTCGGCCAAGGAAGTGCTAGTGGGGACAATTACTTGTACTAAGACTAAGGAACTCATTCATACAGTTGGAACATTGCTTCGTCAAGCTTTGGTTCGTAAGGGTCACTCGGACGTAGGTGATACCTTGGCCACGTTGGTCTTGGTTCATGTCCGGGATGGCTAGTATCAAGCCCTATGGCTCACCTACACTCTTTTTCCCTTGCCTTTGGTTTTTCCCAAGTGGTTTTCCAAAGGAAGGTTTTTAATGAGGTTCGTGGTCCATAGGTTCATCTTTGCTTGGTGCTAGTTCGACCTAGTCCGGCCGACTCGAGATTGTTTGGCTCAGACCGTTATCCTCTTTTCTTTCTATCTTTTTCTATTTTAGTTATTTGAATTTTAAACTATGTCTGAGAGTTTTATTTTCGTTGTGTGTTTATTTTGAGTTGGTCTTTGGTGAGTTTCCGAGGCATGTCTCGAAACTCACTGAGCATTAACTCCATGCGCTCCTCCTCTCTTCTCCTCTTCGTCTCCTCTCTTCTTTATATCCTCTGAGACTCTTATGTATTTTCTTAACCATCTTTTGAATAAAAATTATCTTTTCTCTATCTCTATTTCGAGTGATTCGAATTAGAAACCCAAGAACAATTCTAGTGATTAGATTGTTCGAACCAGACTTATCAAGAGGCCTTCCGCATCCTCTCGTGGCGTCTATCAACCCATCCAACTCTAGATCAGCTTTCTGCTCAAGCCTGGAGTCTAAACTTGTCACCTTAACTTCCCAGTGAGAGATTGGGACACGATTCTCCACCCAGAATCGTATCAAGTGGTATCAGAGCAACATTGAGAAGTTAAGTGGTTTTCGCCCCATCTTGTCCGAAGTTTAATTAAATATTGGCTCGTGAAAAAATTGTGAAATCAATTGGATCGGAACTGATTTTGAGTCTAGTATTTTGGAAAATTGGTTTGAGAATTTTTGGATATGTTTTGATAATTTTTCGAGATCATTTTCTGAAAACAGTCGCGTTTAGTGTTCTTCTGAGAAAATAGGATACCAAGAGTCATTTTCGTGTTCTTATGATTTAGGATCAATTCGATCTTCAAAAGGACTGTTTACTGGTGTATTCTTGTGTGTTGTTTCAGGAAAAGGATGTCTGATCATAGTGGAACCGGCCGCAACAACAATCAACTCTTGATCGATGCTCTCACGGCAAAGATGGCTCGATTGATGGATGAAAGATTCAATGTTCTGCAGGAGCAAATTCTTCCAGAAATGATTCGTGATGCTAGAGGATCTCAAGGAGCTAATACAGCAAGAAATAATGAGGGAAACAATCATCAAGCAAGGTAACAAGATGAAGTTCTAAGAGAACCCCGTGAAATTAATCAAAGACCGCTTCCAAGAGAACCTGGAGATTTTGAAGCAGAAAATTATTACAGTGGCTCTTCTCGTGGCTGTCATAGGAGGCACAGGTACATGAGGAATGAGAGGAACCAGCCCCAGGATGGCTTTGGAGGACTCAAGCTCCGTATACCTTCTTTTCAAGGGAAAAACGATCCGAGTGCTTACTTGGAGTGGGAAAAGAAGATTGAGATGGTGTTTGATTGTCAACATTATACTGAGGTGAACCGAGTTAAAGTTGCAGCTACTGAGTTCACTGACTATGCTTTGAGTTGGTGGGATCAGTTGGTTACGTCTAGAAGAAGAAACCAAGAGTATCCGGTTTCTACTTGGAATGAGATGAATACTATCATGAGGAAACGTTTTGCACCTAGCTACTACTACCGTGAGTTGCATAACCAGCTTAGGAGACTTGTGCAAGGTAGTAAGGGTGTTGAGGAGTACTACCAGGAGATGGAAACATTGTTGATACAAGCTGATGTTCAAGAGGATCGAGAGGCTACTATGTCAAGGTTTCTAGGAGGCTTGCAGCGTGATATACAAGACCGTTTGGAGATGCAGCCGCACGTTGATCTACAGGAAATGCTACACCAAGCTATACTCATTGAACAACAACTTAAGAGGAGAGGTCCTATACGGACTCAGTTTGGAGCTGGAGGTAGTAGTTACTCAAGAGGTTATCCGAGAGAAGAAAAGCCGAGGGTACCAAGCGAAAGCAAGCAGCCGGCTATTTCAAACTCTGAAGCAAGAACTTATGGAGATAAAGGAAAGACTGAATCCAGAACCAGCAGAATCAAGTGCTACAAGTCTCAAGGAATGGGACACTATGCAAGTGAGTGTACCAACAAAAGGATAATGGTTCTAAAGGATAACGGCGAGTATGAATCCGAGGATGAGCAACCAGAAGTTAAGCAGCTTGAAGATGAGAATGTTGAGTTACCAGCTAAGGGAGAGTTGCTAGTATCAGTAAGGACGCTCAGCATACAGTCTAAGTCCGAAGAGCAAGAACAAAGAGCTAACTTGTTTCACACGCGATGCTTTGTCAAAGGAAAAGTATGCAGCCTTATCGTTGACGGTGGGAGTTGTACTAATGTGGCAAGTGAAACAATGGTTAAGAAGCTGGGATTGGAAATTAAGAAGCATCCAAAGCCGTATGATCTTCAGTGGCTTAGCAAAGATGGAGAAATGAAAGTAAAACATCAAGTGGAGGTTCCTATAGTAATCGGCAAATATGAAGATGAAATTTTGTGTGATGTGCTACCTATGGAAGCTGGACATATTCTGCTTGGAAGGCCGTGGCAATCTGACAGGAAGGTAGTTCATGATGGCTTTACCAACCGGCATACGTTCGAGTTCAAGGGAAGAAGACTACTCTAGTACCGATGTCTCCACACGAAGTTTATCTTGACCAAGTCCGACTCCAAGGCAAACAGGAACCGAGCAAGAAAGCCAATCCTTTTGCTATGGCTAGGATAAGTGAAAGAAACAAACCTTGGGCTGAACCGAATTATTTTGGACTTGATGACAATTTTACTTGTTCGTTTAACCTTACACCGGTGCCACCTAGTGATTTTAAAACTTTGCAGGTTACAGGTAACTGACCAAGACAGGAGGATCAGTTCTACCACTACAGTGTGTCTCTAAGACCAAACAAAGTTCCACCATCTGGCCAAAACAAGGAAGCACCAAAGGAACAAAACAAAGTCTTCAAGGAGTATCCCTCCGATTTGAGTGCCAAATACTTTGCTTATGATGGGGAGAAGACTCTATACATTTTTCAAGTCAAGGAAGAGTTCCAGACCCGTGCAACCATCCAAGTCCAGTCCACGGACATTCCGGACTTAACATGATTTCTTAAACTCTTTAAAATAGTTTCTAATAGCTTTAAATTGATGATAGTACAACCCGGTCCTGTTGTAGATTTTCTATCTTCTAATCAGGATTTTACTTATCTTTGTGATATGACAGGAACAAGGGACAGAGCTAAGGATTGCAAGGAACAAACGTTTGAAATGAAGAACAGAAACTCAACTAACGAAATCACACATCACCGAGCCTTTGTTCTAGACTACTTCCGTGACACAAACCTTGGAACCAATGGAGATCTTTGGAAAGTGTTCAGCTCCTCTGAAGCTCAAGAACGGGAACCAATCTCTCCATCCACTGCCAGCCCTAACACCGAATCTTCGCCTAAGCTTTTCCTTTACCTTTCTCTTATGCTTAAATATTGTTATGTCCTTATCATGTTTCTTTTCTTTTGGAAAACTAACTTGACGTTGTTCTTGGCAGGTATTCCGGATTTGAGGACTTTTCCTTTTCAACTGGGGGAGCCTGATGCGAGAATGGATAGCAACCTGGAAGAACAGCCGATGGCCGAGGAAATGTTGGACCCGGTCGAGGACACGTTCGAACTGGTCGAGAAGGAAGCTACGGACGAGCCATATAGTGTTAGGAAGCGTTCTTGTTCGGCCAAGGAAGTGCTAGTGGGGACAATTACTTGTACTAAGACTAAGGAACTCATTCATACAGTTGGAACATTGCTTCGTCAAGCTTTGGTTCGTAAGGGTCACTCGGACGTAGGTGATACCTCGGCCACGTTGGTCTTGGTTCATGTCCGGGATGGCTAGTATCAAGCCCTATGGCTCACCTACACTCTTTTTCCCTTGCCTTTGGTTTTTCCCAAGTGGTTTTCCAAAGGAAGGTTTTTAATGAGATTCGTGGTCCATAGGTTCATCTTTGCTTGGTGCTAGTTCGACCTAGTCCGGCCGACTCGAGATTGTTTGGCGCGGACCGTTATCCTCTTTTCTTTCTATCTTTTTCTATTTAGTTATTTGAATTCTAAACTATGTCTGAGAGTTTTATTTTCGTTGTGTGTTTATTTTGAGTTGGTCTTTGGTGAGTTTCCGAGGCATGTCTCGAAACTCACCGAGCATTAACTTCATGCGCTCCTCCTCTCTTCTCCTCTTCGTCTCCTCTCTTCTTTATATCCTCTGAGACTCTTATGTATTTTCTTAACCATCTTTTGAATAAAAATTATCTTTTCTCTATCTCTATTTCGAGTGATTCGAATTAGAAACCCAAGAACAATTCTAGTGATTAGATTGTTCGAACCAGACTTATCAAGAGGCCTTCCGCATCCTCTCGTGGCGTCTATCAACCCATCCAACTCTAGATCAGCTTGCTGCTCAAGCCTGGAGTCTAAACTTGTCACCTTAACTTCCCATTGAGAGATTGGGACACGATTCTCCACCCAGAATCGTATCAGAATGCCTCAGTAAGCCTTTGCGTAAACTGAGAGATGTAATTCCTCAAATCCTCTGACCGCGTATCATCATAGAGATTCCTCAGGAAAGCCTTCTTCGTCTCCTCCCAACTAGTCAGAGATCCTGTCGGTAACAGCTTTAACCAGTAAGCTGCTTCAGCAATAAGAGAATGTGGAAAGAGCTTGCAAAAGAGATATTCATAGCTGACTCCATTGATCTTCATGCTTGTTACCAAATCCTCGAACCTCTCAATATGGTCCATAGTGTGCTCGTGAGGCAATCCGGAGAAAGGGTGCTGACCCACTAAGGAGTAATAGGACGGCTTCAGCTCGAATTCGTTCCACTCAATGGTTGGGAGACGAATCGCAGACCTGTTAGCATAAAACTCATCAGGACTATTGTAATCTCCTAGTTTCCTTCCTCTCTTAACTTGCCCTTGCCTATGTACGACAGCAACTTCACATGCATCTGCCGCCGGTTGGTGTCGAGCGACACCAGGGGTGGGTGTTGATCGACACCATTATCCTCGACGATCACATTGCCTTCTGCATCAAGCTTCTGGCCTTGCTCATTGTGAATTTGACCCTCTTGGTCTCTAAGAACTCCAGCATCATCTGGTCGTAGTATCACAGGACCAACCATTTCAATTGGTTTCTTCGTTTTTCTGACCGTGCGTTCTAACTTTGCAAGGTCTTGATTCGAAAGAACTACAAGCTCGTTTTCCTTGTTGCTTCGAGTTCTGCGATTAGGCATACAACTAAAACACACCATACAAAAAGAAAGAACGATGTAAGTAAACTGAAAAATAAAAACTTAGACAGAATTCTACACTTAAGTCTATTGGAAACTCAAAAGTGTCCCTGGCAACGACGCCAAAATTTGTTATGCTCAACTTATTGATACACAATGTTTTAACCCTATATAACTACTGCAAGTGCACAGCAAATGTTGTAGTAATCTAGGTATCGAATCCACAGAGACCAAGTGTCACACTACGATTCTTAATGAATGAAATTAAGCTAAGACATAAATATGATTGTTTGATGTGAAAACACATGAAAATAGCAATTCAAAACGATGTAAAGATCAATAAAGAAAAGCGCTAGGTTCAGGGTGATTCGCAAGAATTCAGAGATCATGAATCGGACAACTATTAAGGGAGCTAATGAACACCATTCTAGAACTCAAACATAAATGTATAACCAATCCACTCTCGTGGCATCAACTACTTCATCTAGCGACCTAGGTGTCTAAACTCTCGTTTGAACCTAAAATCCTAAACGAGCATTAACAAGCGGGTTCAATTTGTTCACGGATCGCCTTAGCATCAGCTTTCGTTGGCTAAGGACGATACGCTCATCTACGTTCTATCAAGCAACCTATAAACTTCTGGAATATAGATTAAACCCTGAATCAGAGGCTAAGTGATCAATTCAGCCTAAGCAATAAGAACAACTATAGATGAAGAACTCAAATGATAAATCCCTATTTGTGTCCAATTCAATGATTCATAAACTCATTAGCTTACCCTGAACCTAACTAAAAGACTACTCAGACATTGAAATCATAAGAACACAGAGATATAAACAAGAAATCATATGCAAAATAGATATAAAATAGAAGAGGGTTCAAAATTCTTCTCAAAGATTGTAGAGTCAGATTCTGTCCCCAAAGCTTACAAAAGTTCTCAAAGGATGAAATCTCAAATGAAAATGAAAAGCATCATAGAAAATAAAGTTTCTCTGCAGAATATGGAAGTTTATCTCTCTAGAAAATCAAAGTTGTCTCTGAAAATGACTCAATAATTCGTATATAAACAAAACTTGACAAAACATTAGTCAAAAGGTAAACTGTCGGCAGGGACCAGATCGATCGATCTGGGTGTGGATCGATCGATCTGGTCTGGATCGATCGATCCGGACATTGCTGGTCGATCCAGGATGTTCACGTTTGGCTGGATCGATCGATCCAGTTACGGATCGATCGATCTGGTCTCTGGATGGTCGATCTGGCCTCTTTTGGTCGATCCAGGAAGCACACGCATTCTCCTAATGCAGGATCGATCGATCCAAACTAGGATCGATCGATCTGAGCTTCAAAACTGCTCTTCTTGCTCTTTTGCCTCCTTTCCTTGATCCTTTTGCCATCAAACTCCATTTGATCATGTTTTATCCTGAAAAGACTCTAAAACAGAAACAAAGACTCGAAAGATCGTTGAAAACGTTAGTTAAAATACGTAAAAACCATAATATATCAACTCCCCCATACTTAGTCTTTTGCTTGTCCTCAAGTAAACTACCAAGAACAGAGTCGAGGTTTGAAAAACAGAAACTCATTTTGTCATAAGAGCACCAAAATCGCATTCACTTTAGTAATCCACTAGAAATTCTTACCTGAAAGGATCTAGACCACCATGTACTTCGCCGTAAACGTTCACAGATTTCTTAATAAGACCCACAATCTCACAGCATAGTCCACTTTACCTTCATCGCCGGGTCTCAGCTCTGATCTTGATGCCCGGGACCTTCTAGACTCTTTCACGTACAACACCAGAACAAAACGACCATATATCTATCGGTACTCTTTCTCTCCCCCATACTTATTTATTTTATATATATATATATACATTTCTTTCTTTTTTTTGCGAATATAAGCTTCTGCGGAACTCCGAAGGATGCACGGGTTTACGCACTCTATCCCTCGGCCACATTGACTTATATCCCTTTTTTATTTTGAATCCAGAGATGTAGTGAATAATGGGATCACGGGAAATTTTCCTACCCCTCACTTCCACGTCTGCGTGATCATCTTTAATCTTAAGTAAAATAATAAGGTCACGGGAAATTTTCCTACCTCTTTACTTAAGACGAGAATCATATCATCTTTTATTTTTAGAGTAGGGAGAGGAGTACCGCTTTTTGTTGGTTTACAGAAGTCGTTTTGTTCAGTGTGAACGATGAGTCAAGCCCCAGAACACCTGTCACAAAGATGAGGTAAAAGGAACTAACAGAAATTGGCTCAGGTGTAAGTGGATTTCTGCTACCTTTAAGTCTTTGGCTTTTCCAATAGTCTCAGATGCCAACCAGACTTGAATCAAATGGTTACTTAAGTTCTTGCAAATGTGTTTGTTTCACAACAAAAATTATCGTTTCGTAAACTATTTTGACTCAATAAAACTCAATAAGACAAACTGAACTGACTCAAGAAAATAAAACAAAACAAAGAAAATAGTGTTAGTTCAACAAGTACCCTCCCCCAGACTTACTCCTCACCGACCCGGTGTGGAACTAATCCCGAAGAAAGATACGACAAACACAATAAAAAGTACAGTAAAAAGATAAATAAGAAAAACAAATACAGAGATAGAGGAGTGATACTACTAGTCTTGGTCACTCTCAGGTGTGTCGCTCTGTGTCTCGCCTATCCTCCTCCTGCGTCGATAGCGTGGTGCCGGAGGGCTTGGAACATCATCCTCTGCTATGCCATGTCCAGCAACAATGGGGTCTGCAGTCGCGGTGGCGGTATCAGAATCCCTCTCTGTAGTATCCTTTGCTCTGAAGCAACAGGGTGGCCTAGGACATCGGAGCTTCGCAAGGGCTCCCCAAATCCGCTGCATCATACTGTTGTTCTTCTGTTGTGACTCTATCATCCACCGCCAGCGGTCCTCCTCGGTAGCATCTGCAGAGATTGGAGGTTGATCATACTCACCAGAATACTCAGGTAGGAGCTGCTCCATCAAGTCTGGTGCCGGAAAGCCTGTGTGAGGCTGCTGAGAAGAGGAGAATGGCACGCTATCGTCCTCCAGATGAGGCTGAGCAGTCCTCGCGCAAGACGAGCTACCCCGTGGCCGTGATGCTGGTGCAGAGCGACTCATGTGTTCAGGCTGAGGTAGGAACTCAACACTCGCTAATGACAGCAGAGAAGTCAAAGCGGGCTGAGGCAGCAGACAAGTCCAACAAGTGCCCTATCGGTCGCTGAAGAGGTACTTGAAGCCAGACCTGAGGATGAAGGCACGCCGGAGATAATCCTCGTCAATGAGATCCAGCCGGTCAATGCGCTCTGTCTGCGATAGGTCGATCCCATGGAATCGGAAGATAGGGGTCAGGAGACTCCCAACTGTTTCGAGCTTCTGGTTCGCCGTGTTGAGACCGCAAAACTTCTTCTCCGTAAGGATAGCAGCAAAAACTGCTCCAATGTTGGTGTCTAATGACTGTGGGGGCGATGAGACGTAGAGAGAACCTACAAATGGTGGCAGTCCATAGTGTAGCAACATCAACTCATCCTCTCGCACTGTTCCTGTCTCTTCCTTCCCGAACAAAGTGTGACCCAAAATCTTCGCGACAATGCGAACCGCAGGGTTCCTAATCAGACTGAGCTTGTTCTTCCTCGTGACACAGTCTCCTCCAGCAAGGAAACTCCACAGTGTAGCGACATGAGGGAACTCAGCAGCAGTCGAAAAGTCACAGCGCTCCATGTCCCTATAAAAACTGTATAGGTCACACAGGTCCGGAATCGAGATCTCGTATAGGGTGCCACTAGAGAAGTATGAGAGGTAGGCTGCACTGGCTCTTGGTTCTCCGGCGTGATCGAAACGGAGCTCTGCAGAAGTGAGAAACTGTCTCACTAGCTCCGGATATAGCAGGTACGACTGTAATGGAAGCGTACCCAACCCCATGTTGTCCAGCATCGCTGTGACATCAGCATCGATCCCTAGGTTGTGCAATGTCTTCCTGCAGACAAACCTCGTCGGGACCATCTCTACTCGCAACAACCCATTGTAGCAGATACTGTGGCAGACGTCCCATGGTGATCCCGGCTTTCTGTTCTGATATGCCGTGTTCTGCTGCAATGTGCGGGCTGTCATATGTGGTACCTCTGGAATGCGGATATCTCGGAACGGGGTATTATCGGGCCGAGGCCAAGGAGCGGAGGTGGGACTAGGGATGTCATCGTCGATAGGGGGTGCTGAGGAAGTAGCAACCCCTTTGTCCTTTCGTTGCTTTCCCTTTTTGCTCTGTTGTCGGGAACCTCCCCGAGTGACAGTCCCTTCTGCATTTTCCCGAGCCATTCTCTGTAAAACAAAGAGAGAACCAAGTTTAGCCATAATATGCAACAACAACAATTCAACAATTCACATCCAAAATCTCAAAAATAATTCAAACGCAACAACAACAATTCAATTTTTTTTTTTTTTTTTTTTTTTTTTTTTTTTTTTTTTGTGCAAGAACAATCCTAAAATCAAGTTTAATCCATGAAATTCACTATCCTAATCCACAAAATCGTCCTAGAAAGCATTACAGAACCCACATAAACAACCACCAATAATCAAAACAATCTCAATTCCCAATTATTTTGCTCACAATTTTCGGACCCTTGAGGAGAGAAAAGAGTGACATACCTTTGTAGATCGAGCGAAAGAGTCTCAGAAACAGATAGATGGTGAGATTCTAAGCAAAATAGAGCCAAAAATCGATGAATTTAAGTAAGAATTGATGGAGTTATGGCTTTGTGAATTTTTTTTTTTGTCAAGAACACCAAACAAATCGCTTTGAGAGAGAGAAGAGATGAGTTTTTTTTTGTTTTTGTGATCCAAAATCGCGCATGTGTTTGATAAAAACGTGTTTCGTGGTTTGATATTAGTGAAATTTAACCGATGTAAACCGAGAAATAACCGAAATCGCGAATTAAAGCTTACCTGGGTAACTGGATCGATCGATCCATGTGGAGGATCGATCGATCTGTCCTCGGATCGATCGATCCGGCTTTTTCACGCAATTTTGGACAACTCTTTGATCGATCGATCCACCCCTGGTTTTTTTTTTTTTTTTTTTTTTTTTTTTCAATTTCAAAACATGAAACTATAAACAAAAACGTTACGAAATAAATAAAAACAAAGTTATATACACTTACCGGTGGGTTGCCTCCCACCAAGCGCTTATTTTAAGTCGCTAGCTTGACTTGGACGCCGTCTAGGCTTAAGAAGAATCCATAGGAGGATTAGAGATTTCCTCATCCGGATCAGGGTTTGGTGGAGGCGATTTAAGACGCGGTCTGCTTGCACTCTGATCATTTACATTCATCATCAAAACCCTACTCAGCATACCATCCACAACTGCTTGGCCTTTTTCCTTAAACTCCGGAGTGATTATAGCTTTGACTTTTGAGAAAGGTCTTGACGTATCTTTACACTTCAGCTTGTACTCAATCGTGTCTCCAACACATCTCTGCGGTGTCAAGGTGATGTGGGAACCAGTCATCATTCTCTCGCTCTTTGGTTTGTCTCTAGCCAGAACTTCATTGACAGTCATCTTAATGTCAGGTGCCGCAGTTGTCATAACATCCAGCTTCTTTTCCTCAATGGAAACATAGGAGCCATACTGGTGTAACGCCCGATTTCCGAAAATGGAGATTTCGGAAATTAAAACCGGGATTTATGCGTAGATTTTTCTGGAAAAATTAATTCCGGAAATTTCTGGGGTAATTTGGAAGTTACACGCATTTTTCCCTTAAGGAGGTGTTCGGAGCTAATTTAGGAGTTTGGGGTCAGTTTGTGAATTTTTCGGGAATTCAGGGACCCAAATCCTAAAATAGCGCCCGTGTTCCGATAAAGAGAAATTTCGGAATTACACCCGGGATTATGAGGAGAATCTCTGGAAAGTTTTTTCCGGGAATTTTCGGGTAACATGGAGGTTACGTCGCATTTTCCCGTAGGGGTGTGCGGGATCGATTGTGAAGTTTTGGGTCAGTTTGTGAACTTTTGGGAAGTTCAGGGACCAAATCTTAATTAAATTTTATCTGATTAAATCAGATTTTTCAACCACCATAGCTGTCTCCATCCTACTCCTTTTGCTAGAGGTCACCTACCTATGCACCTTTTGTTCAAGCAGCCTCCCCTAGGTAGAGTTCCCCACCTTCACCCACCCTCTCCATTATTTCTGAAGTCAGCTTCTTTTCCTTCTTCTTTTGGCCGACACTTCATCTGCTAAAGAAAAAGAAAGGAAAGGAGTGAAAGAAAAGAGAGAGAAGAGGAGGAGAGTTTGAGAGTGTGAGGCTGGTTTTGTTGGAGGCAAAGGGGAAGGTGAGCTTGGGTGCTGGGTGAGCGTGTAGAGCAAGAGGAGGTGAGTCTTGTGGCTGTGTGAGGGCGTGGAGAGCTAGAGAAGAGTAGCTTGGTGGCTGAGTTGTGGCGTGAGAGGCTAGAGGTGAAGGAACGGGGTTGCCGTGATGGTGAAGCTTCGTTGCTCTCTCTCGCAAGCTTGTGTCATCACCGTGAGTTAGGGTAACGTTCTTTTCCCTCTTAGTCTGTTTGTGTGGTGTGTTGGGTTGTTGTTGCCGGGTTCTGTCCCGTGTTCGTTGGTTCGGTGAGAGGAACCGTGTGTGTGAGTCACGGTGGTGTCGTTGCGGGACACGTGTTAGGAGACGTGTTGGTGTGGCGGTGTTTTGTGGCCGCGGGTGTGAGCGGTGTTGGTTGCGGAGAGTGCTTAAGCGTGTCTCCGTGGTGGTGGTTGTGGCTGAGGAGTTGGAGTTCGATCGCGTGGCCAAGATGGTGTGAGTGGTGCAAGTCGGTGTTGGCGTTTGCACTAAGATCGATCGTTCTGGGGCTAGATCGATCGATCCAGGCTGGATCGATCGATCTGGAGGTGGGATGGTCGATCTTGCAATCTCACGGCCGGCCAGGATCGATCGATCCAGGCGAGATCGGTCGATCTGGGCAGGATCGATCAATCTGGGCAGGATCGATCGATCTGGTGGTCCGCGCTTGGTGGGATCGATCGATCCTGGCCAGGATCGATCGATCTGGTCGTTCTGGCCGTTTCCCGTGTTCGTTTCTTGTGTTTAAAGTTTCGTTTTGGTTTATTTGTTAGGCACGTGTTTGGGGTTTGAAGTCTATTCATTCCGGGAAGTTTTTGGGAATTTCCGTGCGTGGCTAAAGGTGAGTGCAGGACCGTAAGCTTATCTAAGCGATTGAGTTATTTGATGTGTTTGCATGATTGTAGGCCGTATGATCTCTGGAGGATCTAGATCGAGTGTTTCTTGAGATGGTTGATTTATTTGCGGTATTTTCGTGTTTAATGCGTTGATTAATTTTAATCGTTTGTGTGTATAGCTTGTATACGGGAGGATTGCCTCACTAAGTATTTGTTGAAATACTTATGCATCTCTTTTGTTTGATGCAGGAAAAGAGTTTGTGTGTCCGTGGAATCAAGGCGAGGAAGAGGGGATGATCTAAACTCGTTGTGTGTTTAAATGTTTTCGGTTTAGCATTTAAAAGTGTTTTTATTGTTGGATGATGATCGAACGATCTCGAGTCCGGTTTCTCGTTTATCGAGAACCGTTATAGACAACAGAAATTGTCTATGAAAGCCAAGGTGGCTATACAGACCAACTTCGACTCTCAACTCAAGTCGTCGTATTCTGGAAAGATCGATGGATTTAATATCCTTTCAGTTGTTTAAAAGTGTATTGTTATTGTTGGGGTTTTTTTTGATTAATTTTATGCATGAGTAGTTGCATTTTAATTGATTGGGAAAATAATTAATATTTATGGGAATATTAATTATTGGTTTGTTATTGTTGTAGTGAGTAAATATTATTCATGATTAATTAAATAATATTTGTTTGGGGTGTTAATTAATATTTATGGAAATATTAATTACTTATTTAAAAAAAAATGCAAAATAAAAAAAAAAATTCGGGTGCGGTCGTTTCAATTTGGTATCAGAGCATTTACGGCTCTAGGACGGGATAGAAAATTAAATTGGGACTAATTTAATTTTTGGGTTCGGTGATGCATGTGCAAACCGTGAGTGAATTGATTATGGGAGTTAATCAATTGTTGGGTATGGAGCCTTTACGGTTCTAGGTTGGTTTAGAAAAAAAAAAAAAAAATTAAATTTGGATTTGATTGATTTTTGGTGCTGTGTGAAGTATGAGTTTTTGAGTTGAATTGATTATGTGAGTTAGTCAATTGTTTGGGTATGGAGTTTTAGATCATCCTCTTTGAGCCTTTAAAGAGATTCCACGGTAAGTTGTTTGGTTTTCTGTTTGGTGTTTGGGTTTGGTTTAACCAGCAAACCGGATTGAAGTAATTCATTGAGGAAATTACTGTTATTAAATTTAACTCAGGACCATGGATTGGTTGAGTTAGGAGATTAACCATGGTTTAAATTTTGGGTTTAACCTGGAATCGGTTAATCTAAACCATGGAAGTTCGAGTCTGTTGGTGAGCCGGCTTCTGTGGTTGTTAGGGGTTTGATCGAGGAGTCAACTGTTGGGCTACGATGGCTAAAAGAGGCAGAGGTCGTGGTCGTGGTACCGGTAGGGGTAGAGGTCGCGGTCTGAGGAACGCGAGGACTCCGGTGGTTGAGGAGAGCGTGACACCTAGTGTTACGGTTGAGCAGGTCGGGAACTCGCATACGGATCGGTTTGGGACGGAGGGTGTGGCCGGTGTTGGTGCCGGTGTTGCTGGAGGTCCAGCGGATGCTGCGGGTGTGGCAGCAGGTCTAGCTCCGGCCCAAGAGGATCGTATTGCGAATTTCTTGGCCTTGCTATTGGAGCGGTTACCGGAAAGGGTACCAGTGCAGGCTCCAGTTGTACCACCGGTAGTCGAGGTGCAACCAAGGGTTGTGGTTGCGGAAGAGTGCCCATCATACCTTAAGATGATGGAGCAGTTGCAGAGGATTGGCACGAGGTTCTTTCAGGGTGGTGCCAAACCTGAAGAGGCAGATGAGTGGAAAATGCGGATGGAGCGGAATTTCCGTTCGATCAGATGTCCAGAAGCATACCAGGTGGATCTCGCAGTCCACTATCTGAAGGGTGACGCACATCTCTGGTGGAGAGGTGTTGCGGCCCGGAGGGTCCAAGCAGAAATGTCTTGGGAGGATTTCGTAGTGGAGTTTAACTCCAAGTACTTTCCCCAAGAGGCATTGGACCGGATGGAGAGTCGTTTTCTAGGGTTGACTCAAGGGAACCGGTAGGTTCGGGAGTATGAGACGGAGTTTAACCGTCTCAGAGTGTATGCAGGTCATATCCTGGATGATGAGCAGGCCCAGTTGAGGCGGTTTCTGATAGGTCTTCGGGCCGAGTTGAGGAACCAGTGTCTAATAGGATCGTTTAACACGGTTGTAGAACTGGTAGAAAAGGCCACGTTGGTTGAGGAGGGCCTAAAGGATGTGGTTGTGACAGTCAGCCCAATTCCTCGGGCAAGAGAGCCTCCACATCAGTCCGTACCTAGCAATGGCGGTCAGCCGGTGCATGGGCAGAAGCGGAAGTGGGAGGGTACTTCCCAGGGTAACAAAGGTGGTCAGGGATGCTTCGGGTGCGCAAGCAAGGACCATAGGGTTGCGAGTTGCCCCCTGAAGGGTAGAGCGATCGGGGATACTCGGGTGTGTTACCACTGTCATGAGCCAGGGCATATCAAGCCGAAATGTCCCAGGTTGCAGCAGGGAGTGGTAGCGGCGGCACCGTCAGATAGGCGGGCTGCAGTGGCACCGAGGGTTTACACCGTGGTGGAGTCGGGAGAGCCGAGTTCCAAACCGTTCACTGGAAAAGAATTTTAGACTTGTTTGAGTTAAATTCTTGTGGGTTTGTGACGGGGTTGAGGAGGAGACTTGGGGACCAGAGGCGAGGATGAAAGCAAGGTTCAAGAAGTGGTTCGAGTAGCAATCAAAGGCTTGAGCTTTCATCGATGGTTCTCAGTTTCGAGTTATTGTTGTTGTGGAACATTACGTATTTGTTTTGGTGTTGTAATCAATTAATGCATTTTGTTTCCTTTCACTAATAAGATGGCTAGTTCTTATTATTGATGGCCACTGTTGCCATGAGTTTTTAAGTGAACATGAGGTTCTGAAAAGAGTTTTTTATGGGGACTTAAAAACTTGAGTTGTAATCGGAAAAGATTATGTGGGTACCCGGAGTGTCGGGGTATGAGATAACCTGGGTAGTGGTTATGGAAAAGATGATATTCCGGTTTGGAATAAGGGTGATGCCGGTATTACCTTGCGAGGTCGTATGCGGATCACGGGAGGTTGTTTAGTCGGGAGTGCTTATAGACGTATTGTTGGGTCATGGTTGCTCAAGGGACGGTTGGTCTTGTACAACTCTAGGGAGGATGGATAGTTCCTCTGATACCCAGAACTCGAAAGGTATATAGCTCAGGGTGGCGTGGTATGAAATATCGAGAACCCGTAAGGTTATAGTTCCCAGAGTTGAGGGGGTATAAGTGTGATACCCAGAACTCACAAGGTATATAGCCCAGAGTGGAGTGGTATGTGATTACCAAGGACTCGGAAGGTTATACTACCCAGAGTTGAGTGGTATGTGTCTGATACCTAGAACTCGTAAGGAATACAGCCCAGGGTAGAGTGTTATGTGATACCGAGAACCCGTAAAGTTATATTTTCTAGAGTGGAGTGGTATGAGTTTAATACCGAGAGCTCATAAGGACTTAGTGGCCTGAGAGCGGAGTGGTATTGATACCTAGAACTCGTAGGACTTGGTGTCTTAGAGTGTAGAAGTATGAGTTGAGTTATGAGCAATGATCTATGACCGAAGTCTTAAGCTAGTGACTGAATGTAGACCTCAGAGGTCAATAGTGTTGATCTCGGGACTGGTGGTGTAGCCAGTGGGTCAAGTGTGACCACTGTGTTATGAGGAGTGTGGTTGAGTCCATTGAGAATGGACTGTGGCATTAGATTCGAGGACGAATCTATGTTAGTGGGGGAGAATTGTAACGTCCGTGTTCCGAAAATGGAGATTTCGGAAAATAAAACCGGGATTTATGCGTAGATTTTTCTGGGAAAATTAATTCCGGGAATTTCTGGGGTAATTTGGAAGTTACACGCATTTTTCCCTTAAGGGGGTGTTCGGAGCTAATTTAGGAGTTTGGGGTCAGTTTGTGAATTTTTCGGGAATTCAGGGACCCAAATCCTAAAATAGCGCCCGTGTTCCGATAAAGAGAAATTTCGGAATTACACCCGGGATTATGTGGAGAATCTCTGGAAAGTTTTTTTCCGGGAATTTTCGGGTAACATGGAGGTTACGTCGCATTTTCCCGTAGGGGTGTGCGGGATCGATTGTGAAGTTTTGGGTCAGTTTGTGACCTTTTGGGAAGTTCAGGGACCAAATCTTAATTAAATTTTATCTGATTAAATCAGATTTTTCAACCACCATAGCTGTCTCCATCCTACTCCTTTTGCTAGAGGTCACCTACCTATGCACCTTTTGTTCAAGCAGCCTCCCCTAGGTAGAGTTCCCCACCTTCACCCACCCTCTCCATTATTTCTGAAGTCAGCTTCTTTTCCTTATTCTTTTGGCCGACACTTCATCTGCTAAAGAAAAAGAAAGGAAATGAGTGAAAGAAAAGAGAGAGAAGAGGAGGAGAGTTTGAGAGTGTGAGGCTGGTTTTGTTGGAGGCAAAGGGGAAGGTGAGCTTGGCTGCTGGGTGAGCGTGGATTGCAAGAGGAGGTGAGTCTTGTGGCTGTGTGAGGGCGTAGAGAGCTAGAGAAGAGTAGCTTGGTGGCTGAGTTGTGGCGTGAGAGGCTAGAGGTGAAGGAACTGGATTGCCGTGACGGTGAAGCTTCGTGGCTCTCTCTCGCAAGCTTGTGTCATCACCGTGAGTTAGGGTAACGTTCTTTTCCCTCTTAGTCTGTTTGTGTGGTGTGTTGGGTTGTTGTTGCCGGGTTCTGTCCCGTGTTCGTTGGTTCGGTGAGAGGAACCGTGTGTGTGAGTCACGGTGGTGTCGTTGGGGGACACGTGTTAGGAGACGTGGATGTGTGGCGGTGTTTTGTGGCCGCGGGTGTGAGCGGTGTTGGTTGCGGAGAGTGCTTAAGCGTGTCTCCGTGGTGGTGGTTGTGGCTGAGGAGTTGGAGTTCGATCGCGTGGCCAAGATGGTGTGAGTGGTGCAAGTCGGTGTTGGCGTTTGCACTGAGATCGATCATTCTGGGGCTAGATCGATCGATCCAGGCTGGATCGATCGATCTGGAGGTGGGATGGTCGATCTTGCAATCTCACGGCCGGCCAGGATCGATCGATCCAGGCGAGATCGGTTGATCTGGGCAGGATTGATCGATCTGGTCGTTCTGGCCGTTTCCCGTGTTCGTTTCTTGTGTTTAAAGTTTCGTTTTTGTTTATTTGTTAGGCACGCGTTTGGGGTTTGAAGTCTATTCATTCCGGGAAGTTTTTGGGAATTTCCGTGCGTGGCTAAAGGTGAGTGCAGGACCGTAAGCTTATCTAAGCGATTGAGTTATTTGATGTGTTTGCATGATTGTAGGCCGTATGATCTCTGGAGGATCTAGATCGAGTGTTTCTTGAGATGGTGGATTTATTTGCGGTATTTTCGTGTTTAATGCGTTGATTAATTTTAATCGTTTGTGTGTATAGCTTGTAGACGGGAGGATTGCCTCACTAAGTATTTGTTGAAATACTTATGCATCTCTTTTGTTTGATGCAGGAAAAGAGTTTGTGTGTCCGTGGAATCAAGGCGAGGAAGAGGGGATGATCTAAACTCGTTGTGTGTTTAAATGTTTTCGGTTTAGCATTTAAAAGTATTTTTATTGTTGGATGATGATCGAACGATCTCGAGTCCGGTTTCTCGTTTATCGAGAACCGTTATAGACAACAGAAATTGTCTATGAAAGCCAAGGTGGCTATACAGACCAACTTCGACTCCCAACTCAAGTCGTCGTATTCTGGAAAGATCGATGGATTTAATATCCTTTCAGTTGTTTAAAAGTGTATTGTTATTGTTGGGGTTTTTTTGATTAATTTTATGCATGAGTAGTTGAATTTTAATTGATTAGGGAAATAATTAATATTTATGGGAATATTAATTATTGGTTTGTTATTGTTGGAGTGAGTAAATATTATTCATGATTAGTTGAATAAGATTTGTTTGAGGTGGTAATTAATATTTATGGAAATATTAATTACTGGTTTAAAAAAAAAAATGCAAAATAAAAAAAACATTTCGGGTGCGGTCGTTTCAACTGGTTTTCATCATTCTCTGAGACTGCATCATAGAAGACCTATTTGTCGATGTTAGATAAACAAACCCTCTTATTAGGTAAATCGACAACTGCTTTTGTTGTAGCGAGGAAAGATCTTCCAAGGATCAAAGGCATATATGAATTGAGGCTCATCTCCACAACTTGAAAATCAGTAGGCATCAAGCAATTGCCAATCTTTACATGAAGGTCTTCAATGCATCCCTGCGGAGTTTTAACTGAAGCATCTGCAAACCTAATGGACATCTCAGAGGCCTGAATATTACCAATCCCCAAACTCTCTGCAAGTTCTGTTGACATGAGGTTCACAGTAGATCCAGAATCACAGATAGAGTCTTCGAAATCAACTCCAAAGATTGAGCATGGAACAACAAACTTCCCTGGATCCGCTAGCTTAGGCAATTGCCTCAATGGTGGAGTTCGAATACTACCTGAATCTACAGCTTTGTTTAGAACTTGAGAATTCAGAACCGGTATGGAGGGGATCGATCGATCTTGCTCGTCTGCGAAAATCAATGCAGTCTTGATATTTTGCTCAACCTTCTTGGGCGCCTTAATCTCTGATGTAGAATCAAGCAAATCAACCCGACAAGTCAAACTCTCAAGTTTACGAGTGAGGTCATTGTTCATGTTATCCAGCTTGTTATCAAGAACGTTTATCTTCTCATTCACTTCTTGTGCGCTCTTTCTCTGCCCATCTAGAATCTGCTGCATCATGATCTCAAGTCTATTATTCTCTTGGGGATTTGGTATGGGGGAGGGTACTTGATGTCCTCTACTCTGATTGGTTCCTTGGTTCCCAACATAGTTAACATTCGCACGTGAGCCATTAGATGCATCTCCAGTCCTAGGATTATGCTCGCCTTTCGCAGGAAGGACTCCCTGCTGTCTCTTTACTGCTTCAGCCGTCTGAGCAACTTGAGTATCAACCAGTTTCATATGAGTAGAGACAGCTTCATACTTACTGTTGAGATCATTGTACGTATTGATCTCGTTAGAAGACGTTTGTTGCTGGAAGAGGAGCTGATGCATAAGAACCTTGAGTTCACTTTGAGATTCATTCGCAGAGGTTGCAAGGGCTTGAAATGCAGCAGGATTACTCGCCTGGAAGTTGTTGAATGGTTGCTTTTGCTGAAATCCACCCTGAAATTTGTTCCCGTTCGGGTTTTGGGGGAACTGTTTTCCCTGAAAATTCTGGGGAAAATTTCTCTGAAAGGCCGGATTTTGCACGCTCGTCTGTCCCGTAAATCCCGGAGGAATACCAGTGACGCCCGAATTTTGCCCGAACGTTTTTCCCTGAAATTGTTGACCCTGAACGCCACCCTGGTTTGGATAAACCTGATCATGAGGATTTTCGACATTCGTGCTTCTGTAGGAAAAGTTGGGGTGACTTCTGTAGTTCTGGTTGAATCCCCTGTTTTGCACGAACTCCTGTCCATTCACATAGTTCACTTCCTGTGACTCGCCAATCTCATCAGTAGCAACTTCTTGACAGAAAACAGCCTCTGTCCCCTCATCACAGAACTGAACACCTCGCTGATTCGCCTTCATTAGCAGACTCACTTTTGCGCTCAAATCCTCAATCTTCTGAGATTCCACATTTTTGCCTTTGTTGGAATGATCATACTCAGGACAGCGATTGTTAGAACTGGCAGCCAAGTTCTCTATCAGTTGATAGGCTCCGTCAATGCTCTTAGTCATGAAATCTCCATTGCTCGCAGCATTGAGGGCATTCCTGAAATCCCATTCAACTCCATCGTAAAAGATGCTGAGAATCTGCTCATCTGAATACCCATTGTGCGGAAATTCTCTACGGTATTCCTTAAATCTTTCCCAAGCTTCGCAATAAGTTTCGCCGGAATGCTGCGCGAAAGTAGCGATCTTGTTCCTGAGCGAGGCTGTTTTGGACTTGGTGTAGAAATGATCCAAGAAGGCTGCTCTGCATTCATCCCAAGACCTCAACGAGCCAGGAGGTAGTGACTTGAGCCATCTCAGTGCCTTAGCTGCCAAGGAGTGACGGAAAAGCTTGCACTTGAGGTAATCAGCGGGAACCCCATTCGACTTAGTAGTGCTGCAAATCTCCTCGAAGTTCTCGATGTGATCCATTGGATTCTCAGCGGGTAATCCATGAAACACATGTCTTTCTACCAGCGCTATCATCTGAGGCTTGATCTCGAAATCTTGCCTCGCAATCTTTGGTGGACAAATAGCTGCCCTGTTCTGGTAGAAAGTGTGGGGTGTATCTACATCCCCAATAGCACGCGGATTCTGCTGCGCTTGCTGCTGTTGCAACTGCCGAAGCTGTTGTCGCATGATGCGGATCTCTTCAGCCTGAGCAGCTTGCGCAGCTTCAGCCTCAGTTTGTGCTTGATTGTCGACGTTATCGTCCATGACGACTTGTTTCGAATTCTTCTTTGTAGCTTTGTTAGTACGTTCTGTCCTTGCTAATTCTTGGTTGGAAAGTTGCAGGACGTTGCTAGCGCTTTTGCTTCTTGTTTGCATTCACCTGAAACATACAAGCAAGTAAAAACAGAACAGAGTTAGTAAATCTTAGACTAAACTTCAATCTTAGATTCGAAGGTAACGCAATTGGTCCCCGGCAACGGCGCCAAAAACTTGATACACAATGTTTTAACCCTATATAACTACTGCAAGTGCACAGCAAATGTTGTAGTAATCTAGGTATCGAATCCACAGAGACCAAGTGTCACACTACGATTCTTAATGAATGAAATTAAGCTAAGACAGAAATATGATTGTTTGATGTGAAAACACATGAAAATAGCAATTCAAAACGATGTAAAGATCAATAAAGAAAAGCGCTAGGTTCAGGGTGATTCGCAAGAATTCAGAGATCATGAATCGGACAACTATTCAGGGAGCTAATGAACACCATTCTAGAACTCAAACATAAATGTATAACCAATCCACTCTCGTGGCATCAACTACTTCATCTAGCGACCTAGGTGTCTAAACTCTCGTTTGAACCTAAAATCCTAAACGAGCATTAACAAGCGGGTTCAATTTGTTCACGGATCGCCTTAGCATCAGCTTTCATTGGCTAAGGACGATACGCTCATCTATGTTCTATCAAGCAACCTATAAACTTCTGGAATATAGATTAAACCCTGAATCAGAGGCTAAGTGATCAATTCAGCCTAAGCAATAAGAACAACTATAGATGAAGAACTCAAATGATAAATCCCTATTTGTGTCCAATTCAATGATTCATAAACTCATTAGCTTACCCTGAACCTAACTAAAAGACTACTCAGCCATTGAAATCATAAGAACACAGAGATATAAACAAGAAAGCATATGCAAAATAGATATAAAATAGAAGAGGGTTCAGAATTCTTCTCAAAGATTGTAGAGTCAGATTCTGTCCCCAAAGCTTACAAAAGTTCTCAAAGGATGAAATCTCAAATGAAAATGAAAAGCATCATAGAAAATAAAGTTTCTCTGCAGAATATGGAAGTTTATCTCTCTAGAAAATGAAAGTTGTCTCTGAAAATGACTCAATAATTCGTATATAAACAAAACTTGACAAAACATTAGTCAAAAGGTAAACTGTCGGCAGGGACCAGATCGATCGATCGATCTGGGTGTGGATCGATCGATCTGGTCTGGATCGATCGATCCGGACATTGCTGGTCGATCCAGGATGTTCACGTTTGGCTGGATCGATCGATCTGGTCTCTGGATGGTCGATCTGGCCTCTTTTGGTCGATCCAGGAAGCACACGCATTCTCCTAATGCAGGATCGATCGATCCAAACTAGGATCGATCGATCTGAGCTTCAAAACTGCTCTTCTTGCTCTTTTGCCTCCCTTCCTTGATCCTTTTGCCATCAAACTCCATTTGATCATGTTTTATCCTGAAAAGACTCTAAAACAGAAACAAAGACTCGAAAGATCGTTGAAAACGTTAGTTAAAATACGTAAAAACCATAATATATCACTTATCCATCAAAGAGTCCCTGGCAACGGCGCCAAAATTTGATATGCTCAAATTATCCATCAGGGCTACTCTCTCAAATTAAGAGATCACAGTAGTACTTAAGGGTCGAATCCACAAAGACTCTGTGGTTTCACAATAGACGTGTTCGTTTCAAATCCAGCTAAGCAATAAAGTAGTATTGAAATAACAATTGAAGAAAAGTAAATAGAGTTGTAATCAATGGGAGGAAGCGTCAGGTCTAGGGAACTTCTAAGGAAATCAATCAAAGCAGATAGAACAACTGGTCAAGATCTAATTAAGAATCGTTTCTAGAACTCAAACCACTAATATATAGCTAACCAACTGTCGTTGCGAAAACTATCTATGACATACACCTAAGTGACCAACTGTCGTTGTGAATCCTAAAGTTCAGACAAGCTTTAAGTACAAGTTCGATATGTTCACAAGTTATCTAACCCAATTGTTGTTGCGATTATCTAACATGCTCACTAGGATTAGTTCAGATTCTAAATCACGATGTCGCGCCAATTTAACAACCTAATATCATACTTCTACAGTTCTATGTGATCAAGCTAGAATAAGCATTAAGTACAATCTTAGATGAAGAACTAACAAGTTTGAATCTTAACCAGTGTTAAACCTAACAACTCATGAAATCCCTTGTGAGAATCCCTAAACCTAACTAGGGATCTACTCAGACATATCAGATGAAACACAAGACATACCTGAAATAGATATCATATAAAACTGAATCAAAAGTAGAATAGAAAACAGGGGTTCAAGATCTTCTCTCAAGAAGTACAAGTAGCAAAAACAGCCTCCAAGCAAAAGAATAGATAGTGATCGATAGATGATGGATAGATGATGGATACATAAAACTTAAACTACAAACTTAATATATAGTCTAAGACACGAGTTGGGTCTCCTTTGTAAACTTCTGGAACTTCTAGGGCAAAACTACAAATCTTCAGAACTTGATAAATTCCGCATGAACGCCTGACGATGGGTGTCGAGCGACACCAATGGGTGGCGTCGATCGACACCATTGACCACTGGAAACATCGACTTCGTCTTCTCAGCAACAAATGCTCCAAATGCTCCATAATCGTCCAAAAAGTTTCCAACGCATGTAAACCTGTAAGAGAATCGATAAAGACTCGAAAGACACAATTAAGACTCGATAAAACACCTATATCATGGCTTAAAACCGGTAAAATCCATGATATATCAGCTAACATCAAAGCGAATAATCAATTACATTCCCTAATCTGTAAAACTCGAAATATTCCATAACTATAAGAACAAAACTTACCTCCACTAAGTAAGATCGAAGAAGCTTTGATTTGGAGGAATTTTAGAGCACAGAGCGACGGAGAAGAAGAACACGAATAGTTCAGTTATTGGAAGATACAATATATATGGAATCAGTCTTATTGGGCCGATAAATTCCCATTTGTTTACATGTAAGAGGACATGTATTTATATGGAATCAGTCTCATTTAGCAGGGCCCAATAAATTAGTGTTATATATATATATATATATATATATATATATATATATATATATATATATATATATATATATATATTTGAACGTCAAGGTACCTTCAATTAATTGAAAGTGGCCATTATGGGCCTTACAAGTGGTATATCAAAGCCCACCCCGAACATTACAAAGTTTGATCGAAATTTAGCCCTAGTTAACCTCCCTAAGGATTAGTTAATAAAACAAACTACACATTTCTAAAAGCATCTCCATTGGTTAGTTTTTGTTGGGTATCTCAAAATAAGTAAAAAAAAAATGTAAGAGAGAGAATGAGAACCATTTCTCTTTTGAGAAACTTTCTAAACAGTGTGAAAGACTTTTTGCTCCACTTGTCTCATTTTTAGTGGCCAATTCATTAGTTAAATTAAATATTAATATTTTAATTTTAAGATACTCCCTTCTCTAACCGATGAAGTTGCTCTAAGTATGTTGACACCTGTCAACGATAGCTTCACGTAAAATTAATAGGCTTGTGTAGTCGGCGTCGGAAAACACACCGGAGCAACACCACCACTAGGCTTGACAAACCACCGCTTGAGACTTCTTCACCGTAAAACTCTTTCCGCATCTTTTGCCAGCGTTAACTCATTTAATCTTCCACATGCAACACATCCGCTTTAATTACTCCGCAATAAAGCTTCAACTTTAAGCTTTCATTTACTTCTCAGTCCAATATCCGCTCCTTATGTCGAGCTTGATGATGAGGATATTAATCCCATCTGACTAAAAGGACCAAGCATGCGGTAGTACGGAGAAGATCAACAAATTGCAACCGGAATCTTAAAGTTGTATATGTGGAAAGAGTTAAACACAGAAACCACACAGATCTGGACTTTAATTGAAACAATCGATCTAATCCATAAGAAAACTTATCCGATCTACATCGGAAAGACAAGCTAATCTATTAGAACGAGATCAAAATCCACACATAAATCCGAATATATCTGATGTGTGGTTGTGAAATCCGCTCTAACAGAAGATATTTACAGCAAAAAAAGTTAATCCGATTATATCTCAAGAGAAGATCTGGGATTAATCGGAAAAACGAGTCTCTCTCTCTGAAGGATTTGTAAGAGAGAGGAGAGAGAGAATAATGGGCTAGTATTTTTTGTATTGATTAGGCATCAAAATATATTAAAATTTCAAGAGCTTTAATTTATCAAAAATTGGTTATATGACAATGTCGTCGGTTTTCATAATGTTTACGACATATAAAATTCCTTTGCAAAACCAACACCATGTATAAATTTTAAAATTTTATGATTCTTTAATTAATGTGAATAAAATTTTAATACCTAAAAAGACGTTAAAGGTTGTTTACTGAGTTGGTGATTGGTGAAGGAAAGAGTCCAGATGGCTTAACAAGTGAATTCGACCAAGATGAAATAATGTTAACGTTTCAAGTTTTGGAAATTCATGATATATAAATGCAAGATCAATATTCAGAACATGATACAAAACATAACAATAAAAACATCTATTCAGAATCAGATGAATATTTTGAAGAAACTGAGTCCGTTTATTCTTCGAATTCTTCAAGCTCTTCAATCAGAAATTTCCATTATATCATCAATTGTTGCTTCATCGGGATCGATCAAGTATACTTCCTCCATTGAATGAGATGTAGAACCTACAGAGTCAACAAAGTTTTGCTGCAACAGATAATTTTCAAGTACTCCATATACTCTACCTCTTGGGTTAATTTGGGTTACAATTATCCAAGGATCATTTTATACGTAATTCGAGGATAACGAATATAGCATGTTTGATCCGCTTGTGATTTAAGGTTGAAAGGATCATATTTTTTAAGGCTCTTCGATGAATTTATATTTGTTACGCCAAATTTGTCATAGTGAACACATGTTCTAGTGCGAGGATCATACCAATCACACATAAACAATATGCACTTCAGGTTAATAATACCCGGGTACTCAATTTCCAAGATTTCTTTTAGACCACCGTAATATACCATGTCTCCCGCTTGCGTAGATATCCGGAGTTTATAGACACCCTACTATATCCTTCTCAAAAACTCTTAAACGCCTATCCACATGTGTAATACATCGGCGAAGACATTGCAAGTGATAATAGACCATCAACCAACTCTACAAACCACGTTGGAAGTGTTTGACCCCTCATAGTACATGTGTGTACCTATAATTGCTTCTCAATTAGTTTAATGCATTTTCAATATAACATATAATATAAATCAATATTTTTAACATGGATAGTTCAAAACTCACATAGAATTTCAGCCAATTGGCATAATCTCTTTGTATCCTCGAATTAATTTCATTATCTGTAAGATTTGGGTATGCGTTCCTAACTTGGTCAACATACATGCTGCAAAATTAACATATTTATAGAATTATTTATACAATAATTATATTTATAAATAATATAAATAATATTTCTACCTTTTGTATGGTAACAAGTAAATCATACCAATGGTAAACCATAATGGAATAAAAATTATATTATAAACAAAAATAAAAATAAAGAATGCAACTATAATATAATATATTTAAAATAAAACAGAATTAAAATAAAAATATAATAAAAATAAATAATACAATTAAAGGGTAAACCATAATAGAATAAAAATTGTACCTTTTGTATGGTAACAAGTCATCACAATTAAGAAGAATATATGTATGCAAGTGAGTCTGTTCCTCCTCTAATAGCCACCGCTTACGTTTACCACTTAAACGTCCTACTTGTGCAAAAATATTTAGAACAACAGTTAGGTACTGCGGTTTTTCTCTGCCATCTTCATTACTTGCCAGTTTTCTACTCTTAGTTTGAACTTTAGGTGCAAAATAAAACACAGAGTAGTGTGCTATCTCTTCGTTAATGCTCTGAGCGACGATAGAACCCTCAACTTTGCTTAAATTTTTTACCTTCTTCTTTAGATGAAACATGTAAAGTTCGAACGAGTACATCCACCTATATTGAACAAGACCACCAAGTGCGGCTTCTCGGGGGAGATGAAATGGAAGATGTCCGATTACATCCGAGAAAGTTGGTGGGAATTTTTTTTCAAGATTGTAAAGGATTATAGATATGTGTTTTCTATCATTGCAAGTAAAAAATATATTAATATATAAGCATATAAAAAAAATTATAAGACAATAATAATTAGTTAGCCTAATTTTACCTGCATTGCTTCATGCACGTTTATTGGTAAAAGTCCTGCAAATGCAAATGGAAGAAGACGGTGCATGAAAACCATCCATGATAATCGGCTCTCTTGACTGTTAACACAATTTCGAAAATTAGAAGCATATCCATCATGGAATTTAACATTGTGGATAGTCCATTGGAATAACTCCTCCTTCGCATATTCGTCCAATCTGAAAATGGGAACTGGACCCTTGCCGTTTTCCATGACATATAGCTCATAACACACATATATATTAGGCAAGTCTAATCTCGACTTCAAATGATCTTTCGACTTGCCATGGAAATTTAAGACGGTATTCATGATGTTGTAAAAGATGTTCTTCTCAATGTGCATGACTTCTAGATTATGTCGCAACATATGGTCTTTCTAATATGGAAAATCGCAAAAAATGCTTTTTTTTTTTGGTGCCAGTTGTGGTACTCAGCAACCCCATCAACAGGAAAATGACCATTTCCGCCGCACTCCGAAGTCTTTTCTGCCACAAAATCTCTAAAATTCATCAATAGGTAGTTACCATCTAATTCAGTGATTACATCGTATTTTGGCCCAGTTTTCCTACGTTTTTATTAAGTTTCTAAAGGAGAAAGCAAGTGATTATGGATACTTTGAAGGCATTTTCCACCATTTGAGCCTCCAGGAGTTATTTAAGAGTTTTTGAACAAAATGGACAAAAGAGGCTAAGCAAGTCACATTTTCGGACAGTTGCAAACCGCCAGAAGTATGACATCTTTTGAGGGACTTCCCGATACTCAATATGGGAGTTCTTGGTGTCTAAGGAAAGGCAGAAGTGTCAAGTTTCACCTCGAAGAAGAATCAGAGCAATCCCTTCAGCCGTTTGGGAGATACACCTCGTTGAGTGAAGCTCCGTCAATACCGGTCACAAGGCGCCGTGACCGGTGCCACACTTCTCGACACGACCGGCCACACCAGGTCATGACCGGTGCCACCCTTCTTGGCACTACCAGCCACAAGCCCCCGTTACCGGTATTGACACCTCGACCTTGCTACTTAATGAAACTACTTAGTTTTGTCCCAAAAGCCCAAAACCCTATAAATACTCCTCCTAAACCTAACTTCCGCGTGTGGAACCCTAAACACAACCTAGAAAACTGACTTCAAGCTTCCAGAGACAAGAGCCGCCTCCTCTAAGAGCCCCTCTCATCGCCTCCAAGTCCTTGAAGCCGAGCCTCCTCTATTGAAGTTCCATCACCTTTCTTCTCCTTTATCTCTTTCTACATCTTCTGTTTGCTTTGTTGGGAGACAAGTTATCTTCTGTGACATCTATAGAGAAGTTTCCTTTTAACCCCTTTGATATATTTGAATCGTTTATGATGTTGTTTATTATGATATATATTGCGTTTCTTTGCATCATGAGCGAGTAGATCTATTTGTTGAGTTTTATGGGGTGATTCAAGGGGAATTCATGGTTAGATTCATTTAGGATGTTAGATCCGAACCTTAGTCATAATTAGGTATCTCTTGGGACATCTCTAGCTTAATACATGTTGCTTGAACAGATCACCAAGCACTGATCCTAGAGAATAGGAGCGCTAACCGCGTAAACCTACCTCTCGGACCTAGTGTTACTGAAGCTTCGCGTCATGGCCTGCGATAGTTGAGTCATGGAGCTTTGTAAACTTATCAAACTTGTTGTTAATGCTTTGAACCGTGCGTCGTTGCCTGCGTGAGTTGAGTAACGGAGTATGGGGATCTTAGACATTCATTCTATTATCCATAGGTTGTTTGTTCATTCGTGTTTCTAGTTGAGAACCTAGACTAAAGTCATTAGCATCCGCTTATTACCTTGCATCTTATTTGTTTAGAACCATGAAGACCCCGAGATAACCCTAGACGCCCAACGCTTCCTCATATTAATTTACAACCGATTTATTTACTTTCTCGTTTCATTCATTTAGTTATTAGAAAACCCCAAAAAAACCTCTTTCATATCATTGTCTTAGCCAGAAACTCTTTCATTGCATTCATTCCGTGTTAGCTAGTACTCTCTGTGGGATCGATCCTTAAATACTACATACGTTTAACTGTGCACTTGCAGTAGTCGTGTGTTTCTTTTGAGGTAAAAGATTGAAGCATAAATCACACGCATCATTCAGGCGGTGGTGCATCATAAACAACTCGATCCTTCTTAAACAAAGTCTTGCTTCACCGAGAGGGACGTGTACTTGGTAAAAACCGTCTATGAAAATCAAATCAATATGTATTTCGTCCGTGTTTTAGTTGGAATGCATTAGTATTATCTTGACAATATGGATATGATAACTTTCCATGTGTGGCTCCATCCAGATAGCATTCCATATGCTGGAAAATAGCTTATAGTCACGCATACTAAATTTTTGTCGCAAGAAATATCATATGCTTTGACACCTTGCTCCCATAACTCTTGCAATTATTGAATCAGTGGCTGTAAGAACACATCAAGAGATCTCATAGGATGTTCTGGACCATGAACAAGAACGATGAGAAACAAAAACTATCGTTTCATGCACAAAGACGGCGACAAATTGTAAGGTGTGACGATAACTGGCCATAGTGAATATTGCCTTCCATGCTTCCCAAATGGTTGAAACCATCCATACATAACCCGAGGTATACATTCTTTTTTCTTTGATGCAAAACCCGGATATACTTATTGAAAGTGTTTCCAAGCTTCTGCATCTAAGGGATGTGCAATTTCTCCTTCACTTAAATGTTCGGTGTGCCACCTCAATAGCTTCGCTGTGCGCTCAAACTGATATAATCTTTTCAAGCTATCTGATAATGGCAAATACCACATATGCTTAAACGGTACTCGAACTCTTCCACCGGTTAACTAAAAGCGAGGTTTGCGACAAAATTGACAAGCCATACGATTTGCGTCTACTCTCCATTATATTATGCAATTATCGATGCAGACATCAATCACTTGATAAGGCAAACCTAGACCTGAAAAAAGTTTCTCTATATCATAGTAGAATGGCGGTGACCTATTATCTTCAGGCAAATAATCTTTCAAAAAATCAGCAATTGCATCGACACAATCCTCAGATAAATCAAAATCTGTCTTTATGATTATCATCCTAATTGCAGCTGATAAAGGAGAATGACCCTCTCTACAACCTTCTTAAATCACATGCTTAGCTGCATCTAACATATAAAATAAATCTTCTTGCTTCTATATTTGGTTCCTCTACTTTATTTCCATCTTCTATAAACGACTCCAGATTTTTTCGAAACGCATGGTTAACCATTTGGATCGTACCTATGTTTTCTTCCGCCATTGTTGGTTCTCCTAACCCAGCAATATCCTATTTTCTAGTACTAGCCAAATTCTCTATATCTTCTTCGCCATGAAAATACCAACCTTGTAATTTGGTATGAAACCGCCACTATACAAATGATGCCATACTTGTTCATAATATTATTATCACAAGAATGACATGGACAGAAAAATCAAGTTACCATTTTCCTTGTAAACGTCTTGATTTTTGGAAAACCTCATGAATTCTTTGAATCCCAACGGATTTTGTAACTAGCCCCGTATTTGAATCCCAACGGGTTTTGTACATCCATGCTCAAAATTTGTTGTTGTTTGAAGCCATTTGTACCGATTTTAGTTTTTTTTAGTGTTCAGCCTTGATAATGTGACCGATATATATAGAGAAAGCTCATATCAATTCCCCATGGATTCCCCACGCATTTCCCCCACGGTTTTCCACGGATTTTATAATGTTATATTTTGTAGCGGTAACTAGATCCACCATGTCCCCACCTATGTCCTTTGATCTTGATTCAGTCAGAAATTAAAGGAGAAATTCCTGACCACTTTCCTACGAAAAGTACAACGGCTAGATAATGGTTGTATTGATGCAACGGTAACTACTCTTCCACCACTAACCCACCGATTATCAATGAAATTTTTAACGGTTATATTTTGGTAAAGAGTTGGTAGGAAAATACCCAATTGATTATCCACGAAAATGCTGGTAGGGAATTTCCAATCATTTTCCCACCAATTTACAAATCTTTGAGAAGTTGGTTGAAAATCGGTGGGGAATATTCCCCACCACTTTTTTAAAAAAATTTTGGTGGGACAGTGACATGTTTTCTTATAATGATTGTTTTCTTGCAGGATCATCTCAAAAGTTGGATAAATTTCATTCACTTTAATTCTCTTCGTCCACCTATCATATGGGAACTGGTAAGGACTCAAATTGCATGAAACAATGATAAAATGAGACAGTTCAAGCATACAAAGGAATCATGATGCTTTTTTGGTTGCATGTTCATCTATTGCTTACCGGCAAAAAGAAAGCCATGAACAGTTAAGGGTACAAAATAGTTTTGGAGTCTTTGTATATATATCTCTTCTTTAATCTTAAGGTTTCAAGTGATCCATCAGCACAAGATGCACAAAGTGGGCTTGTTATATCCTTACAGATGGAAAGAGTTGTAACAGTTCATTATCTTATGAATGATATAGTCGCTGGTTGGGCATCAAAGTTAAGTACTCCTTTTTGAAGGTACTTCTCCTTTATCCTCCAGCTTTTAGCCTTTTGACATTTCTATATTGGCTTTATATATTTTTATCTATGGTTCTTCTTGCTATGAAAACACAATAGAAAGGCTTATGATGGAGTAGGAAGCATTGGTGCAGGATAGTCATCTTTAGCGAGCCAGCTAGCTTCATTGAGGATGTAAATAGCTTTCTGGCTTTAGATGTGGGCAATCAACGATCCAAGGTACATCAATTATTTCTCTTGGTGTCTTTTAAATTGACATAGTATATAAATAACGAGTGGATGTATTCTATGAACATAGAAAAAATTGTTGAAAAGCATTCATGCTTAACATCCGAGAAGCAGCTTGTGGGAAAAGGAAGGACATACTATGACTTCGAATCCCAAGATCCTTAAAAAGAAAGAGAAGAACTTTAAAGTCTCTAAGCAGGTCAATCAAATTATGTTTCAGAGGATTCTCATATACTTAATTTTGCAACTGATAAATAATCTTTCCACTCATGAGATGCAATGTAAATGGAATGTGCTTTCTTTTCCTTTCTTGTATCTTCTGTTTAACTAAGTGAGAAATATTTCATTCCCTCTGTTCTGGGCTATTCGTTTCTCTTATAAAGTCTCAAGAAAAGAGTAAACAAGAAGGTCATGGCTATGTTTGAGAAAGCAGAGGAGGAACACAATGCTCTTGTGTTGAAGAAAATATAACCAATGTTAGTTTATGCGGGTATGGGCGACATATTTTAGGCTTACATGTATGTATAATCTGTAGTTTTCTTTGTTTCATTTTTCATACACTGATAAATCCAAAATCAAGAAGCGATCAAGGAGCTTGATGGGAAGAGAAAAAAAACCTGCTAAGGTTACATGCGTTAAAGTTACTCAGTGAGTCACTTATTTTGATTTCATGTCTTGTTTAACCATGTGATTTACTTTATTTCAAGATCAATGTATGATATATACACCTTTGGATCTTTATCTTCAGTTTCTTGTGTAACAAGATAACGGATTAGCTTTTCAAGGCTTACTGTTTGCAATATCTTTCTCAGTTACCTCGACCGTGGGCACAAAGTTAAGCAGGATAAATATTCCACCAGGGTAGCCGACTTCACCCGGAGGTAAGCTGTATTGCTTAAATATAGGATCTTCGTTCACACTTCATGGGTTCTTGATGTCTAGCCATCTTATGATCTTAACGTAATGAAACAATTTGAATTCTATCACGAACAATGTCGATGATGATGCAAAATACTGCTCTTTCCCGTCATCGTACCACTCCGAGCTTTAGTGTTTTATTGATTTTTTTTATTTATGTGATGTCAATAGCATGCAATCACATCTGTTTACTTTGTGCGCTTTTAAAGTTAAGAAATTTTCAAAGCTTTACTCTTTTTTCTTAGCATATCTTTTAATGGTTTGTATATCATGATACTATCTTTGCAAAGAAGAATTACATGATTTAATTTTCTGAAGAACAAATATGACATGGAAACATTCCAAAATGTGAATGCGTGGAGTAATGTTGGTATTCCTCCTTGTGGGGAAACCAAATTGGGTATGGTTTTAGAACCAAAATTTTGGGTCTAATTTAATTCATGAGGTTGTATTGGACGGTAGGTTAAGTATGCAATACATGAAACACCCTTAACCTAATTTTTGTGAAGAGAAAGCAAAGAAAAAGAGAGTTAATTTTTGCAGGCAAAGAGGAGAAATACAGTTTTGTCATGGTTTGGTCTTTATGGAGCGTTTGAACACTCAAATGAGCTCCGATCTTACTGATTTTTTGTAGGTATCTTTGTGACTTACTGGTCTTGAGATTTGACGGAGGAGATTGTGTTTCCACGGTTGGTTTGAGATAAAGCTGAGTTTTATCGTGGATGTTATAGTCAGGAATTTGACAGTTTTTCAGCCGCATACGTCTGGAGTGTTTGGGAGATCCAACGGTGAGTTTTTCTCTTTTTGAGCTTAAATTTTGCAGAGATGTGCTTGACTTCTTTATCTAGGATTTTTACGGTGGAGATCTGATTAGGAGACGGGAATCTTAGTGAACTTAGGGTCGTTTGGAACTGCTTATGTCTAGCTCTTGAATTGCTCTCTTGTGGTGTATTCTTTATGTTGGAGATTGCTCTTTGGAGTTACAACCATGTCCTCCCTGTTCACTAAGAACATATCCAGAGACTAAGGCTCGAAAGAGCAATCTCCAACATAAAGAATACACCACAAGAGAGCAATACAAGAGGTAGAAATAAGCAGTTCTAAACGACCCTAAGTTCACTAAGATTCCGATCTCCTAATCAGATATCCATCATACAAATCCTGGATAAAAGAGTCAAGAAAACCGCTGAAAAATTTAAGCTCAAAAAGAGAAAAACTTAATGTTGGATCTCGCAAACACTCCAGATGTATGCTGCTGAAAAAACTGTCAAATTCATGACGATAGCAGCCACGATAAACTCAGATTTCTCTTAAAAAAAAACTGTTGAAACACAAAGCCATCCACAAAAAATCAATAAGATCGGAACTCGTATGAGTGTCCAAACGTTGCAAAGACCAAACCATGACATAACTGTTTTTCTCCTCCGTGCCTCCAAAAATTTAACTATTTTTTTCTTTGCTTTCTCTTCATAAAAATTAGGTTAAGGGTGCTTAATATATTCTCACTTAACCTACAGCCCAATTCAACCTCATGAATTAAATTAGGCCCAAAATTTTGGTTTTTAAACCAAACCCAAATTAGTTTCCCCACTAGGAGAAATACCAACAAACTCCCCTCCGACTAGGTGGAGGAAATATCCATCCCGGCTATCTCTAGACAAACTTCAAATTTCCCTCTCCGCAATGAGTTCGTCATCATATGAGCTCTATTATCATCTGTATGAGCTTTTCCAAGCACCACTTTCTTAGAAGCAACCACATCATGTATCCAATGATACCTCCTATCAATGTGCTTAGAACGAGAATGGAATGTATAGTTTCCGAGATGAATTGCGCTTTGATTTTCACAAAGCAACAAGTTCAAACAAGTGCGGGAAACTTTTTTCCGCTGCGCCTTTGTGCGTTGTTTCCCCAATAAGTACTTCTAAATATCTACGAACAGAGAAATATTAGTAATGATTAGCTTGTAAGTAAATGTATGGTTGACCTGTCGTTCGGAAGCTTTAGAAAATGATCGATGCAGTAAAAACTTATTTTCGCGCATAGAAGAGTTTAGGTTCCTGTCTTGCTTCTATTGGACAGGGAAGTTATGAAAATATCTGGTCTACTTTGTATTCTGACATGCATTACTAGAAAAAATAATGGGAACTTTCAACTATGTGAATCAAACTTGTACAAAAACTAATTAACTTATATAATCAAGCATAAACATAGCCTACTAACCCAAGCATTGAGATAGTAAATGTTGGTACCAGATCCCGCACACGAGATCCATCTAGAGTATTGGAGGCACATCGATGTATAAAGCCCAATAAGGTCCATATTGCACAAGGGAGGTGGTCTTAACATTAATTTGTGATTCAATTCATGAATTAATTATCATGGTCAAAGGAATAAACTTTTCATTCAAGTTTATTAATTATTTACCAGTGAAGTTATTTTGTGAGTTTATTCTGGAGTTAACACCTATTGGTGTCGGATTCCACACCATATAACCATGCCCATGGAAGACAGACACCCGGCCACCACGACAGAAGAATAACGCCAATGACATCAAGTTTGGCGAACTCTTTGAGAGCTTGGGAGCGCGAACGGAGGTTTATGGAGCTCGGGAGCGCGAAGCAGAAGTTTATGGAGCTCAGGAGAGCGAAGCGGAGGTTTATGGAGCTAGGGAGCACGAAGCGGAGGTTTATGGAGCTCGAAGCCTATGACCGAACCAGAAGAGGAGAAACCCATAAATGCCCAATTAATTCAAAATCAAGATGTTATAGCATTAAGGGCATAATCAAAACAAACACATTTAAAGGAAATCATGGAGTTAATTAGTGCATTTACTCTCTTTAATGTATAAATACAATATCCAATAGCATTGTGAAGAAGACTACTGAATCTTCTACATTTTTCACTACCATTTTAGACAATGTTATGTACAATATTTCTATTAAATATTATTTCTTCTTCCTTTTCAATCGTTTTTGCTATACATTTTGTTACACACATTCATATTTAAATACAAAAATAAGACAATATATTTCAGAATTTTTATTCATATTTTAGGTGTGAATCCTGTATACACAGTAAATAACACGCCGGTAGATTCAAGACAGAGTAAACCAATATTATTAAGACCAAGAAAGCGTTGTCTTGGATTGTGGACGACCTTTCATGCAAGAAAATTTGTGACTAAGGTTTAACGTCTTCAAAAAAAAAAAACAAAAACAAAAATAAAAACATGAAAATTCTTTTGAATCTTTATATGGTTTTGTCAGCTTTTGAATCTCTATATGAGTTTGTCAGCTTTTGAGTTATATGATGTTATATGGTTTGTCTGAATAAGACTTTGAGGTCCCTTTCAAGTTTAGATTCTTTTGAATCTCAATGCTAACTTTCTCTATAGCTAGAAGTCAAGGACGAAACACAAGACCTCTTTGAGGTTAGTCTAGAATATATATATATATTATTTTAGATATAACGAACTTTGCAACTATTAGATATTTAGATTATCAATCTTTTTCTTTGATTTTGAAAAATTCAGGGATGGAGTACTTAGAACCAAAAGGAAGAACAATGCCATGGGCATGCTTATCTTGGTAGTTTCTCTTACAGCTTTATGCATTAATATGATAAGAATGCACCGAGTGTCACATCCCCAACTGTGATAACTCCACAATCCTATATGCTAGAATCTTTTATCTGTTACTCTTTTTATAATGTCTGGAAATATTTCTAATCTCAGTCTTGTTCTTCATAGTTCTCTCTTAGCGAAGAAGGTGTCACTCATGTGTTAGTGATAACAACGTATTTTTACCTATTATAGCTATTGTTTTCCTATGATTTTGAGAAGAGATTGGTGTTATGCTTGGGAAAAAGAGCCATTGATAATCCATTTCAGGTCAAAGGAGGTTATAGAGGATTCAAGGCAAAATGGACCAAAGGAAGAGGAAACCCGTTTTTAGACAGTTTCAGATCACCAAATATACGGCACCTTTTGTGGGACTTCCCGATACTAAATTTTGTAGTTCTTGGTGTCTTTGGAAAGCCATAAGTGTCAAGTTTCACCTCGAGAAAGAATCAACACATTTCCTTCAGCCGTTTGGAAGATATCATTCGAGGAGTGAAGCCCTGTCACGACCGGTCACAAAGGGGCATGACCGGTCTCGACCTCCTTGGCACGACCGGTCACGACGGGTTGTGACTGGTACCTCCCATCTTGAAACAACCGGTCATAAGAGGCATGACCTGTCTGAAGCTAGCCGACCTAACTTTCCTTAAAAGTCTTCCTCGGCCCAATGAAACCCTAGACCGACTTTAAAGCCTATAAATACACTCTTAACCTAACCTAAACGGTGTGGACTTCAAGACAACTTCAGAGAACAACCAAGGAGCCGCAAGAGAACTCGGAGAGCCTCCAGCCGCCTCACCTCTTGCAAAGTTCTTGAAGTTCATCATCTCTCTTTCTCTTAATCATTCTTGTTTTAAGGATAAGTCTTTGCATCTTGTAAACCCTTGTATAGAAGTAATCTCTGAACCTTAATCTTATATCTATTCAGTTTATGCTTATGAATTGGCTAAACCTTGCTTTGATGATTTTCTTAAGTATGCTTGAGTAGTTTACTTGGTGGGTTTAAAGGGGACATCAAAGGGGGCGATGGATCTATAGGTTTAGGTGGCGAGATCTGAGCTTTGTGTGATTGTTTATACGGATCTTTCTATCTTAGTTTGTTTATAATGCATGTTGTTAGCGTCATGAACTAGCTCTGATCATAGGTAGTTAGGTTTTTCTAATCGCTTACCTAAGTACTAGAACCTAGCTATGATAAATGTTGTGTTATAGGAAGCACATACCACTTACCTATAGGGCTTCATGGACTAGAATCGAACTCGTTAATAATGCTTTGATCTATGTGTCATTGCCTGCGTGAGTTGAGTAACGGAGTATAGAGATTTTAGATGATTATCTCTAAGATATTAGGTTAATCGTTCATTAGTGTTTCGTATGCCCGAGACTTGGAAATAAACATGCATTACTTTAGGTTTCTCTTGAATAGATAGATCTCTGAACCCCCTGCGACCCCTTGAATGCCCAACACTTTCTCTTTATTATTTTACATCCATTTATTTACTTGCTTTCTTTACTTGTTACTGTGACTTACAATCAACAAAACCCTAATCTGAGTTCTAGCTATACTTTGGTTTACAAGGTTTGCAATACAACTTCTCTCTCTGTGGGATTCGATCCTTTAGTACTACATACGTTTGATGTGCGCTTACAGTAGTCGTGTGGTCTTTGAGGTAAAATACTGAAGCGAAATAACACACGCATCAAGCTTTTTGTCGCCGTTGCCGGGGAGAGATTGTTTGTTTGCATATCTAAGAACTAGAGTAATGTCTAGGACACCTTGCTTTTTAATTTTTGTTCTTGTTTTTCTTTGTTTCAGGAGATCTTAAGGATGAACTTCAACGTTCTTCCTGAAGAATTTCAGAATCTTACACTTGCGCAACTCTTGTCGTACCACAGAGCCTCGGATGGAGTCACCTCCGAATCCGTAGCTAGCTCTACTCGTGGGAACCCCCACGGCCATCTCGTGTTTCACCACTCATGGCACACTCTCATTGCCATCCTACTCGATCATCTGGAGATCGATATGTGAGTAACTCTAACTCTTTAGCTACTCATTCTCTTAACCCGCACCTTGCGGAAGATTTCTGTTTTACAGTGAATCCGTACTTCAACTCCCAAGAAGTCATGAGAATCAATACCATCAACCAGAGCTCGTATGGTACCCCTAAGTTCACTCCAAGGATATCACGTACTGAGGACAAGCTCATGGACCTAATGATACAGCTTTCCTCGGAACAACGGAAGCATAAAGAAGAAGTCGACAGCAAACTCTCTAAGTTTGGAACAGATTTCAGCTCGAAACTATCTACTCTCGCTTGCCATATCAAACGAGTAGAAGACCAAGATGAGGAGCTTAATAGAAAGTTACTTGATCAGCACTATGATGTGAGGAAACTTGAATCAAATGTTACGAACGCGGGATACAAGATCAATGCCGTGGAGGAGCATCTAGATTAGAAGATTGAAGCTTTGCAACAAGGTTTCAATGATCCGATTGCGTATTCAAAGTGGAAAGATGATCATGCATACGAGGCTTGTGAGCAAGAGGCAGAGGATAGAGCACATGAGCAGAAGCTCACGGATCAATCCGAGACCTCGGAATGGCCCCAAGGAGACAATTATCCGGTAGAAGCTTGCAATACCATCACCATTCGAGAGGAAGTTGGAGACTTAGGAGAATCAGAAGAGGTAGAGTTTTCTGATGAGGAAGATCCTGAGGAGGAAGAAGAGCAAAGGATCATGGAACTTGCAGAGATCCAAACCCGTTTCAAGGTTTGACGAGCCACCGGAGGACAAATTTCGGCGATTGGTGAAAGCCATACCACTTCATATGTCCTATGAAGAAGCATGGGCTAAGTTCCCACTTAAACATTTCTTCATGGAAAGCTACATAACGGAGGAGCACGTTGAGGATCGTTTCATAGAGATGAGACTTTTTCTTTTCCCAGAAGTCCCGGCCCAGATCCGGAGTCTATGGCGTAGGAGACACATAAGTGAAGCAGATTTGGAGAGATTCAATGAAGCAGTTAAAGCTTTACCCCTGGGTACGTCTTTCATGAATGCTTGGATTGACTATAACATTGACCGTTTTTTTAATGATAGCAAGGAACAGGTGGAAGACATAAGGAACCTATTCCTAAAAGCAAGAGAACTGTCACCTTTAGGAGGGCATTACTCAAAAGCCCCCAATGATTCAAAGAACCACCGGTTTCCGCGCAAGTTAGGGGCAAGAGAGCTCGGAGATTTCAACCGAGCTGTTGGAAGACTACCACCAGGTACCCCCTTCACAAAAGCTTGCTCCGATTTTCTACTTGATCGTTTCTTTCTTGGAAGTTCAGAAACTAGGGAAGAGATGAAGAAACTCTACGAGCAAGCATTGTACTATGAAACACCATTCAAGACTTTGCGGAAACTAGATAACCCCGGGCAGTACCTGATTATTTGCTCCATAAGAGGACTTAAGTTCAGAGATGCACTTTGTGATTCTGGTTCATGCCTAAACATCATGTCTAACGAAGCCGCAAGGAAGATTGGCATAAGAAGCCTTGAGCCATCAAGGATTTGTATCGGTCTCGCAATCAGAGTGGCCGTGGAATCAAGGAGAGGAAGAGGGGGTGATCTAGACTTGTCGGTTGGTTGAGTATTTATTTTATTTATTAATGTCAGAATTATTTGGGTTTAGGGTTGTTGGATTAAAAATCTTGCGGAATAAATTGGTGATTTTATTTGTTTAATCCCGGATCGATTTTTAGATTATGAGTTAATTATTTGAATTAAATTCGGATTTAATGTGAGAGTTGAATAAATTATATGGAGTTAATTTATTGTTTTTCTATGAATTTATTTTATTGCTGGAGTTGGTTAATTATTATTCATGAGTAGTTAGATTTTAATTGATTGGGGAAGTAATTAATATTTATGGATATAATAATTATTTAAAAAAAAAAAAATCGGGTGCGATCCTTTCAAGATGGGTTGCGTGGTTAGCCCTCAGCCACTATACGACGTAGATAACATATGCTTTCCTCTTCTGTACTTTCATTATTGGGAAACTTTCCTTTTCAGGAAACTTTTCCATCTTGAAGCACTTGTGTCCGGACTTTCCTTTTTTGGTCTCTGTGTCCAGATTTTTCTGAAACTTCTTCACCTCGGATTTCTAATATAGGAAAAACTAGGGTTTATGAAAATAGGTTACAGTCACCGTCAACTCAAAACACAGATTCCGGCCACACTTTACCTCTCATGTAAATCGTTTCCTAACTTCTTACGGTTCGATGAGAAACTGCTCTCAGAGTTGGACGAAGGCGGAATCTGATCTGCAGAGATCGGCCCCGGTAGGAAGGCCATAACATTCCTACCAAAACCCCAATTTGGGATCTGCTTGCACCTGTGGCTAGCTATTGATGTTGTGCATCTTTCTATGAAATATAAGATGAAAAGGATTCCGTATTCTCCTTCGTTTTCCCTTTCTCCCAGAACCGGTTGTATCTGTCTTCATCTTCTTCTTCTTCTTTTTCTCTCTTTCTCTCTTTTCTCTTCTCTCTCCCTCTATTCTGATCAGGGAGGCACGAAAATCAGCATCCAAAAACCCAAAGATCTTTTATATATGTCTCCTCTTTTAATTAAAACCTAGGCATAGTGGGCTTTTAACCCGACTTTACTCCACAACCCAAAACTACGGGATTGGGGTGTTACAGATTGGAGGTCGGTAATAGTGCAACAAATTTATTCTGCTATGATAATTGGTCTGTAATGGGAAGGATAATTGATGTAACAGGGGAAAGAGGTTTCATAGACTTTGTTACTCAGCGGTTCACTTCGGTGGAACATGTTCTTCATTGTTGTATCTCGCTTGAAGCATATTTTTGACAAGCCTAGACCAAATCTCCTGCGAGAAAGTACATGATATATATAGATGATTTCTGGTTCCGAAGATGTTTTTGCATAGCACACATAAACAATTAGCTTCAATGTTCCATTGCAACATTTGATCTCCAGTTGACAATCGATTATTTGTTGCCAGCCACTCATGAAACACAAATTTAGGTGTGGCATAATTAAACCATTCTCCCTTCCACTAGCTTTTAATATGCATGGAGAAGCTTCACAATCCCAGCTACACATTTTTAAACCATTAACAAGCGAATTCGAAACATGTTGTTTTTAATCCGTGAAATAGGAGGTTGACAATACAAGAAAGAAATGGGAATATGGTTCTCCACTCGATAAAAATTTTCATTTATCAGTTTCTCATTTATTTTGCTGTTTAGATTTCGAAACATTGAAATAGCATAGCATTTGATGTAAAAAACAAAATTTTATGTTTAATAAATTTAACATTTAGTTCGAAAAAAAAAATTCCTTGATTATGTAAGAGTTTATTAATGATTTAACTATCTAGTGAACTATAATTTTGTAATTTTGTCAACTGTTAGATGATATATAGGACTTGACTGAAGGTGTTTTAGAAGTTGTACAAAGCGCAAATATATATATATACGGATAATTTGGAACCAATCAGTTTGTACTTTTAAAAATGTTGTTATAGCCAAAATATATATTGGCATGATAAATAAGCTTTTTAGGGCTTAATATTTATGATGAGTATGTCTGAAAATAACTAATACATTCTCTCTCTTTCTTTCTCATTCATTTTCTACCTAGGGTCTAACTGTTACTTAAGTAGAAGGAAACAATTTCCTTTAGTCCAACATAAATGTAAGGAAATGAGAGAAACTTTTCTTTAAGAAATTTAACTAAGATAACCCATTATTTTTTAGAAATAGCTAGAATAACTTCTTTTAAATTTTATTGCAAAATTAACTTACTTTTGATATATATTTTTCAAAATGCCAAAATTTTCCTTTCTAACTTATAAATATTTAATAAAATAAATTATTAACACAAATTAATATTTTATTTGATTGACTATTTTTCTAATTCATATTTATGATTAAAACTGAATTTTAATATATTTTTCCAACTTAAAACATTTGATTATGGGAATAAATAAAAAAAATTCGGAAAACCTAAAAATCATTACAAAAGTCATGCTAAAATATTCGCAAAATTTATCAGATGTCTGTAAAGTCTGTAAAATATCCACAAAATTTATCATATGTTTACAAAGTTTGCCATAAGCTCGAAAAGTCTTTCAAATGCTCGCACACAGTCTGTCAAATGTTCGTCGAATCTATCAAATGCTCGTCGAATGTGCCAAATATTCGTAGAATCTGCTAAATGTTCGCAGACTCTACAAAATGTTTACAGATTCTACCAAATGCTTGTTGAGCTTATTCTCAAGACAAATGTTCAATGATGATGTGATATAAGATGTTTTTGATGTTCTGATTGGATTCCTTCGCACACATTTTGATTCGTAGCCAGTTCAAATATTAAAACTAACTAGTTACATTTGTAGCTTTAATTTTTTTTCAATAGAATTTAAGTTGTAGTAGATTTTGACCGTGATTTTTTTTAAACAAAATTATAATTGGTAAATAGTAGTTGTTTGATGTACATATTTTTATGTCTATATCAAGAAAAATAAATTAATATTGATAAAATATTATGTTAAATAATTAAAAGATATAACTAATACTATAAAACAAATAATATAAAAATATACACATCATATTATAAATAGCATAATAAATTTCATACAAATCATATTTATTAATACTTATGATAATATATATATATATATATATATATATATGCACATGTGGTACGAAAATATAGAAAAATATAACAATACAAATGTATGTATGTATGTATGTATGTAAAGATTTGATAAATATCTTCACTTTATACCTTAGTTTTTTTTTTATTAACAGCATACCTTGGTATTCCAATTAAAAACTAACTTACATATTACTTTAACTTTTAATCAATGGAGTGGAGGTTTTGATCCAAAAAAAAAGTTCAATGAACTGGAGGCAACATAAATCCACCTTATGATTAGTCTTTCTTTTCACGTCAAATATTTGCCCAACACATTGATTATGTTTCTCTTTATAATATAGAAAACTAGATAAACGACCCTTTTCTTATTTATTTATTCTTGATGCAGCTAAAAGAAGAAATAAATCATACCCATAATCACGGAGTTGAAAAAGATTGATTAACTAAGTTAGTGTCAAATCCGACGATCCCCCCCCCTCCCACCTTACCTAATTAAAGCTGTGGACTCTTTTTATTAATAGGTAACTAGGTGTTACGCACTATTAAATTTTATGTCAATATATACTAATATAATATTATGTCAATACACACATGTTTCATATAAAATTTTATATCTGTAGTGATATACATGGTTTTTAATATCTTTTTGATTGCCTTTATCATTGGTTTCTTGCATTTCACATATCATAATTAGAATCATCATTTGCATATTAATCTTGTTTCTTAAGTTTTGGAAGAAAAAATGATCAAAGGAGCAAACTGAAGCTAAAAAATGATCAAATGGGTGGACTTGATGAAGACTTGAGAATCCAGCGGGTAGCACTAGCGGGATCAAGACGTCGAGGAGCTGCAGCGGTGGTGTGTAGCGGCTTGATGCACCCGCTACAAAGATGACGAAACGTCCTGGAAGTTGAGCGACTTGGTGCACTAGTTTTTTGAAGACCGCTAGCTTTCCATGGTTTCTTGTAGCGGCCAGATGCACACCGCTAGCTCTCCACGGTTCCTTGCAGCGACCAAATGACGCCCGATGAATCGAATTCGAGCTTTATCCATCTGTTACTTAACCGAGTTTGACCAGTCTTCGTAAGATTTTTACCCAGTTGGTTAGATGTTAAACCAACCTCTTAGCTTTTACTATAAATACTCTTTACCCTAATTGTTAAGGGTGAATGATGCTTTGTTTTAGAGAGATCTCTCTAGCCTCTTTGAGGTTTAGGAAGAAAATTCTTGTATCAATCCTTCAAATTCAAAGTATCAAAACTATTTCTTTTTTTAAAATTCCCCATCTATTATCTCATTATCATGTTTATGCAAAGATCATGTCTATTGCTTTGTGTTTTCATGAGTTTGAGTGAGTAGTCTTTTTAGAGCTTTTGGGAATGTTAGATTTAGGATGATTGATGGTTGATTAGTGGAGTTTAGGCTTGTAATATCTTAGATCCTTGCTTGATATGTGTTCTTAATGTTAGATATTCCTTGATAATGCTTGTTTAGAACTTAGGCAATTTCATGCACACAAGGTGTTTGATAAAATGCTTGAACTAATCTTTCAAGAGCTATTCATTCCTTACCTATGAGAATAGTTGATAAGGATGTTTAGTGGTTATTTAAGCTTTTTATTAATGCTTACTAATTATTCAATAGCTAATGAGAGTTACTGATTATTGGATGATTAGTAAAGAGGTTAACGCCATGAGAATGGATTAGTTGTCATTAGTGCTTAAGACCAATGGATTAGCTTTAAAAGATAGAATTAAAGCTCCACTAGTTAGTCATTGATCATCATATTCATCTATCATTTCCCGAGAGTTCGTTTTCCTTTATTTGATTTTAAAAACAGTTTCTTTATCTTTATTTCTCGTTTTGTCTTCTTTTGATTTGGTTTTCAAAACACACAAACCTTATTTGCTTACATCGAAATGAAGTTTGTATTCCTAGTGAGTTGATTTTGTTTTTCCGTGGATTCGACCTTTAAGTGCTACGTATGAAAAGTTTATTTGATAGACTGGTTGAAAAAAACCATTTATCATATAGCTGTAAAAAAAAAAAATTATATCTCTATATATAAAATTCGTGTAGTTTAAAATTAAAATGTTATAAATCGAGACAACAAAATTTAAAGCTACTAGTTCATTCTTATTTTTTCTTTATATATACTTTTCTAATATTATCTTGATATATGAAATTGAATGTATGAATCATTGTAATATAATTTAGAATAATTTCTAACTATTTTAATCAATTTATTAATATAATTAGGGCAATTCTCAAAAATAGCATAAAATATAGTTTTTGTGACATATTTAGCCTACATTCTCATTTATGACACAAATAGCATTTTTATTAAGTGATAGTCTTAATCTCATATTTTTACGGTTTAGGATTTAGAGTTTAGGGTTTAGAAAACCCTAAACTCTAAGCCCTAAACCATAAATCTTACCCCTACTCTCTAAAAACTAAACCCTAAATACTAATATAGTTAACCAAAAAAAAAAAATTAAATTATGAACTTCATAAAATGCTATTTTTGTCCTAAATAAAAATGTGAACTAATTTTGAAATAAAAACATCATTTGATGCTATTTGAGGGAATTTCTCATATAATAACGAGCATAAAAGCTCTGAAACAAACAAAACAACACAAAGCTCCTTCTCTGCAACACAAAACAGAGCATTTGGACTCCGTAATTTCAGATCAAGAGAGAAAGATTCAACCTGATACTTTTTCAAGATGGGTTTTAATTGAATTATTCAGACGACAAAAAGAAAAAAAAATTATTCTCGAGCATTAAGCCATTAGGAGAATCATGTCCGATCCCGAGTCTAGAACAAATTGATTATCTTAAACACTTCATTCGTTGACAAAAAAAAAAAAAAAAAACACTTCATTCATTAGAAACCACAGTAGTCTCGAAAACATATTTGAAAAAGGGTGAAAGACGTGTCTTAATTGAAAACAATTCATGAAACTGAAGCCTTAGATAAAAGAAAAAGAGAAATAAACAAAAACACCACAATTTAGGCTTTGCCATTCGACATAAACTATATCGTCTATGCCACCCGAGAAATACCACTTTTTCCTTTGTAAAAAGACTAATTTATCTTTCAAATCCTACGTCATTATCTTATGATTTCACACACAAGTAAATCGTCTTTGTGGTTTAGTTTTCTTTTAGCTTTTTATTTACGCGATATACATCCATGTTCATTGATTGACTCGATTAGCCGGAAAAATACCGACCAAGTAAATGATGGTCAAGACGAAGAGCAAGAAAAAAGCGGTAGAAGAGATTGGGCATTCGGAGGAAGGTATCTCCGTTAAAAAAGTGTGCACGTGTGTCTTCACTGATGACGACGGCTACGAAGACGCCCACTACAAATAATGTCTCTGTTTTACATGAGTCTTCTTTCATCGAGTTCGATGTTAGGCTAATATTTTTCTAACACCCTCTTTCTAGCTGGCAGTCCGAGTCACATCAGTGTAGGAAAAAAACGGCGGGTGGTGTCAGAAGGGGGTTTACCCTTCTCTCACTATAAGTAAAACAATCCAACCCATTTTATTCTTTTCCGATAATAATATTTTCATAATTATTAAAACCCCTCAGTATGAATTAAATTAAACCATTCACGAAAACAACATTAATTTAATTAATTCAATAAATTAGCATACCACATCAGCATAATTGTCAACTAACAACCTACAGGTTCACGAAAATTCATCACTATACAACAATACCAGCAAAAAAATAAATAAACAACAACTCCCGGTATGTTATCCCCTTTCCGCAACTTTGGTCCCATGAGCTCCAGCAAGCTAAATTGTTTATGCACCATTATGAAGAGATGCATCGGTAGGCGATTAACACATCTCACATCTATACACACAAACCAAAAATAGTTTCCTAGCATAATACATATGATTACGAGATTCAGCAACCAACACATTAACAACTTCATTAATTAATTAATTATTAGCAATTAATTAATTAATTTAATTCAGAAATAAGTCAATAACTATATATATTTAATTTCAAAAAAAAATTTAGTAATTTATTTCAACATAATTAATTCCAAAAAAAATTGGCAATTTAATTCGCAACAATTAATTAGTAATTAATTAATTAATTTAATTCAGCACAAAAATTAAGTCAACAAGTTCAATCCACCAGCCAATCAACTAACAGCACAAAAAAATTCTAGCATGAATCTATTAGACTAGGAAAAATCCGTAAAACCCATATAACCCATGGTACTGCACTCACCTTAGTCTTTTCGTGGTCTCCTGACAAAACAACCGACAAAAATCACAGGATCTAGACTTCCTGAAACTTTTAGGGTTTTCTTAAAGATTACAATAACACAACCACAAACCCTCTTTCTCACCCTTCAGCCAATTACATCAATGAAACAACATTCTACCTTATATGCAAAAATCTGGAAAATAACAGAAACGATCAGTCTCAAAGATTGAGTCACAAATAAAAAAATAACCATCCACTTTCCAATCGCACCGTTGCAAGTAAGCCCCTAGATGTCCTGAAGCTACCCTCCAAATTTCGTGATGATCCAACAACAGAAGAACTCGTGGTCACTCTTTCAATCCACGTTGGTGCATATCACGTTTGAAACAGAGCACCTCACAAAAACGCAAATTACTTTTAGAATATTAACTCAAATCCAAATCCGCAAACTGCTACATGTAGATCTAAGGCTTAGCTACAGCTCTATAAAGTTTCATTACCTCAGGAACTGATCTTCTCGGTCTAACATCTTTTCTACCACGTCATGTCAGTTCTGTTGCCATCTCCTTTCACAAAAGCTTCAGCCTCCTCCTCCCTCACATGCAAGGAACAATTCTCAGCCTCTCTACTCTAGGTAGGTTAGAAAGAAAAAGGCTATGGTTTCTTGCAATTTCAGCATTTAAATAGGCTTAGAGTTTATTTTTGGTTAATTAAAAATCATACCAGAAAAAATAGAATTAAACCAAAAATTAAATAAACCCCCTTAGTTTAATATTAATCCAGAAGTTCACCTTTACTATACCAAAAACTTGGAAGTAACCCACTTCACTTCTTAATTCCGACAGCATAAAACCGACTTTCGACTTTATTTCCTTAACCAACTTCTGTTATATAACTCAAAATTTCATTTTCATAACACGGGCGTTACAATTCTCCCTAACTAACATATATTCATCCTCGAATCTGACAACTGCAAACCCCTCGCAAAAAGGATCCAGCTACCAACCTTACATTAGTTTTCTTCTCTCTTGGCAACCACCGGCCTACACATCTCAACCACTAGATCCACTCACTAGTGACCTCACTTAGTTCACCTCCAAGCTTCTCAGCTCACGATTCGTACCCTCACTCTCAGAACCAGCTATCCTTCGAGTGACGGAGAATCTGCCCTCCAAGAGAACCATATATTATTTTTCAGCAACCAAGAACCATTTCGGCCCTCGAATTCCCAACCACCTCACAAGTTTACACGACCACGACCAATTCTACTCCAGAATATCAACCACAATCAACAACAGCTTTGGGTAGGTCGATCTGATTAGGATCGATCGTTCCCCTCGGCTTAACATGATCTCTGCTACTGCTCCAATCAATAGCTTATCACACTCCACAACTAGCGGTTCAGCTCCGCATAACTTCACAGCCACATCACGGCTCAAAAAATTCTATGTCAATGATACGACTCAGCATAGACTACAACCAACAATACGGCTTAACCGTAACTCCATGGTTCACGACAGAACTCAGCATAGCCGTCACGGCTAACAGCACAACACAACATAACCTTTGGGCTATCAGTACAACATAACATTGTCTATACTCTGTTCAAATACTCTCAAAATCTGACACCACAAGACCCCACATGGTTTGTGGTAAATAGGTTTTTGTAAAACCGGGTCTATCAAATGAACCCTATGTACGTTGTGGTACAAAGGGTATCGACCTACGGAGACTAAAGATCACGCACTAGAGATGCAAGATTCTAGCTAATCTAGAGCAAATAATTATTTGGTTTTAGAAACGAATGAAAAGAAAAGAAATGAAATGCAAAGAGATGGAAAATAAAGAGAAAGGCATTGGATCATGGGTTCTACTATCATAAAGATGAATTAAAATCAAACAAAGATGTAATAATTGAATTAAACGCCATCCTAGAACATGGAATTCACAACTATGACTAATCCACTTCCGTGGTACTAATCACTTCACTAATTATCTAATCATCAATAACTTCTGTTAGCGAATAAATAATCAATGAGCATTAACAAACAACTCCAATAAGTTCACTAAACACCCTAATCATCAACTTCTGTTCGCTAGGTATGTAAAGCTCATAAAAAGTTTATTCAAGCATTTCATCGAACACCTTCTGGGCGTGAAATATCTAAGCTCTAAATTACCAATTCCTTGGCTAATCTAGAATTATGATCAACCTATTATGAAGGATCTAACACTAATAAACATATACTTTCAACTACTAATCATCAGTTCATCCTAATCTAGTAAACCCATGTTCCAACTAAAAGACTAACAACCTAAATGAAGAAAAGATAAAAGGAAAAGATAAAGAGATGGATTTACAAAGATAGGGATAAAGAAATCTTCATTAGAGTTGCATAATACGAAAGACATCAATCCAAAAAATCTAAAGAGAGTTTGGATATCAAAACCAACTCTAAGGAGAAGAAAACTTAGGGTTTTAGATGAGTTTAGACAAGTATTTATAGGGAGAGCTACAAAATAATTAGGATGAAAACTAAAACAGGTCACATCGGTCTACAGAAAGTCGCTACACTTGGTCGCTGAGCTCCAGCGGTCGTTGTTTGGCCGCTCAGGTCCCAGGAATTCTCGTAGCGGTCTCCTTCATCCCGCTGCACCAGACCGCTTCTCACTAAATTAGTTGTATCTCCTTAACCGCTGATCCAAATCACTCCAGACCACCTCCATTGGAAAGCTAACTCAATTTCCTATAACTTTCATGAAGGAATATGGATCTGAATCTCAATGAAAAGCATTCATAAGAGTCGACCTTTGAGATACTTTGGATTAGTTCCTAATCATCATTTCTCTTATTTGCATCCAAATGATCCCTCTTCCAAGCTTCAAGTTCAAGCTTCAAGTCTCCAATTCACTTAAAAATGACTCAAACTTATGCAAATGCAAGACATGATGTCTAAGACTTCTAAAATACGGGATAATGCAAAATAAAATTCAAATGCACATTTACACTTATAAATGAAGCTAAATGGAACAAAAGGTGATAAAAATTAATGTTAAAACATGAAAAATAAGTGGTTATCAGTTTGAATAAATCTGCGCCTACCGGATCTCCGGAACAGCTCAACGCAGTAAGAATGATGAAGCATCTCAGAGTCCAGCGTGACCTGTTCAGCTAAGTCCAGCAAGATCCCCCGATCTCAAGTGCCTTACCAAAACAGCATCATGAATCACACAGGAACCCGACCGGTAAACACCACACATCAATGAGATTCCACAACACAGAAACCTATCAACCAGCATTAGGACAATGTTCTAATCAGCCAAACCAAGTATTAGGATCAACACGACACGATTCCTACACCCGAACCAAGTATAACAATAACAACATGTACAACATATTCAATAAAAACTCCTCTTTATTATTGAATAATAATGAAAAAGTATATCGTTTAGAAACACCGACAATAAAGTGGGTACAACGGCTTAACATCAAGAATATAAAACACCAACACATCTAATCAACAACAACTAAGACTTCAGCTAAGTCACCAGCTTGCCAAATCAGTTGGAAAATTTGTGCTTCATCTTAGCTTCACGTTCCCAAGTTTCCTCCTTAGCCCCATTGCAGTCCACAAGACTTTAATCTCTGGAACTTTCTTCATGCTGATCATTCTGACTCTGCGATTGATAACATCGTATTTTTACCTATTATAGCTATTTTTTTCCTATGATTTTGAGAAGAAATTGGTGTTATACTTGGGCAAAAGAGCCATTTATCATTCATTTCAGGTCTAAGAAGGTTTTAGAGGTTTCAAGGTAAAATGTCAAGGAAAACCCGTTTTTAGATAGTTTCAGATCACCAAATGTATGACACCTTTTGAGAGACTTAAAAATACTCAATTTCGGAGTTCGTGGTTTCTATGGAAAGCCAGAAGTGTAAAGTTTCACCTCGAAAAGGAATCAACACATTCCTTTCAGCCATTTGGGAGATATGGTCCAAAGAGTGAAGCTCTGTCACGACCGGTCACAAAGGGCCGTGACCGGTCTCGACCTTCTTTGCACGACCGGTCACGAGGGGTCATGACCGGTGCCTCCTATCCTGACACGACCGGTCACAAGGGGCCGTGGCGGGTCTGAAGCTAGCCGACCCTAAGTTTCCTTAAACGTTTTCCTCGGCCCAATGAAACCCTAGACCGACTCCAAAGCCTATAAATACACTCTTAACCTAACTTAAAGGGTGTGAACCTTCAAAGAACGATCAAGGAGCCGCAAGAGAACTTCAGAGAGCCTCCAGCCGCCTTACCTCTCTTGCAAAGTTCTTGAAGTTCATCACCTCTCTTTCTCTTATTCATTCTTTGTTCTTAAGGATAAGCCTTTGCATCTTGTAAACCCTTTTACAGAAGTAATCTCTGAACTTTAATCTTATATCTATACAGTTTATGCTTATGAATTGTTTAAACCTTGCTTTGATGATTCTCTTAAGTATGGTTGAGTACTTTACTTGTTGGGTTTAAAGGGGACATCAAATGGGGGGGGGGGGCGATGGATTGATGTCTCTGTATTTTACCACTTTTAAACTTGCATTTCCATCCATTTTAGCATAGTTTCATCCTTAGTTTCACTCCATATCTATCTATTTCACTCATATAGGATTCATGATACGCTTTGCATTAGGTTTGCATATATGTTGCATTCTGGAGTTGTTTTCAGGAGTTTTGGATGCTTTTTGGAGATTAAGGATCAAGGATGTGCAAGCTCGGTGTGGAGACTCGACTTCAAGACCGAGCTAAGGATCAAGCCTCACTCACACTCGACCAAGGGCACTCGGTCCATCCAGACCGAGTGCAAAGGAGCAAACCAAGCCAACTCGACCATGAAGACTCGATCACCAAACCGAGCTCAAGGAGCAAGAAGAGTAGATGCACTCGGTCAATGTACTCGATCAGAAGACCGAGCTGAAGTCAAAAGGGAAACCACACTGGGACAGGAGACTCGATCACATCACTTGACCTCACCTCCGAGTGCAGCCAACCGAGTCTGAAGATCCAAGGCCTGAAGTCACACCACTCGACCTGCTGCACTCGACCTGCTGCACCCGACCAAGGAACCCGAGTTCAAGCCCACCAACCTAAGGAGTTTAGTTTATTTTGTCTTTTTGTACTAGGGTTTTTGACCTAGGGTATTTATACCCTCATTAGGTCATCAGCCGCATAATCTACGTTTTTATTCTCTTTGTTCTCTCGAAACCTTTCATTAATCTTTCAGTTTTGTATTTGCAATTACTTTGGATCCTTTGATCCTTTTGATTTTATTTCTTCTGTTTCTTCTTCATCTCAATCTCCAGATTATGATTATGGAAACTATTTCCTTTTCTGGGTTTATGATTTTGGTGATGAAGTCTGAGTAGTGTATTAGGGTTCTTGAGGATGAGTTAGATTAGGGTTTGATTCATGGTGATTCTAGTTGATTTAGGGTTTTAAAAGCTTATGATCTCTTATGGGTTAGCTGTTTCTAATGCTGATTCCCTGAACACCTACTAGGAATCTGATCTTGGTGTTTCCTTGTACACCCACTTGTGAAACACCATATCTGCTAACACCAGAGATCTAGAGCTTCATTTTGATGATTGATCTAGACAGATCATAGGAATAAGGTTGTAGGTTGACATTTATGAGCTGATTCTTAATGCTTATTCTCTTTATATTTCATTGGAATGCTATCTGAGTGTTAGTGACAATCAATGGGGCATAGGTGTGGATTCCAAGATTAGGAAGTTCAGAGAATATGTTGATAGTTGGAACTTGACAGTGGAACTATCATTCATTAGATGCTCATAGTTGAGAGATCCCTTCTATGAAGTTATTATTGAAATCACTAGATATCACTATGATGATTCTCAGATCCATAGCTCATCCTTAGGACCTTCTTCATCCTTGCTAGTTTATTGCTTTTACATACTCTGTTTTCTGTTCTTAGTTTGCTTTGCTCTGTTTCTTATCTTGTTTAGTTCGGAATCTTTGTTCTTAGTTCCTTTGGCTTGTTTCTTAGTTTCTGTTTATGCAATTAGTCACTCTCATTTGACATCTGGCTTGAATTAGATTGACTTGATGTATCCTGATTGTTTGCAAAACTCTCATTTGGATTCGATAGCCCTTTGTACTACAATATGGGCAATAGATAGCTTAAGGGTTGCAAAACCCTTGTTATCAATTTGGCACCGTTGCCATTTGGATTTTCTTTGTTTCAATTAAGATTGTAGATCTTCTGAGATCAAGTTCGTTTTCTTTTTATTTTTGTTACTTACTTGTTGGCTTCAATCTGTTTCAGGTACCAACTCGGTCTTAGCACTCGGTTTGCCACTCGAATTTGATTCCACTCGGTGACACCACTCGGCCTACAAGTCTAGTTCATCACCCGAGTTCAGTTGTTCAACGTTGCACACTCGGTCCCTAAGTCGAGTTCAGTCAGTTGAGTTCAAGTTCCCATTTGGTTCACCACTCGGTTTCTGTGGTCGAGTTGAACACCATTCCACAATCAAGCTCGGTCATCTAAGTCAAGTTCAGCATCCCGAGTTCATTGTTCATGTATGCAAACTCGGTCACAAGGTCATCAAAATCTCCTGAGCTATCAAGACAATATCAACCAGCTACCAAGGATTTTGAGAGGGCAGAGGGACCAGTCAGAGGGTAATCAACCGGAAACAGACAACTTGGATAATCAACAAGGTCAGAATGAGCAATCAGCTCAACCAAGAAGGCCAAGGTACATAGGAGCAGGAGATGCACCTAGTGCACACACACAGAGGCAAGGTATAGTGCCTCTAGCTGTTCAAAACAATAATTTTGAAATCAAGAGCGGTCTGATCTCCATGGTTCAAGGGAACAAGTTCCACGATCTTCCAATGGAGGATCCCTTAGATCATCTTGATGAATTCGATAGGCTCTGTAGCCTTACAAAGATCAACGGTGTTTCAGAGGATGGGTTCAAACTACGGTTGTTTCCATTTTCCTTAGGAGACAAAGCACATCTATGGGAGAAGACACTTCCCCAAGGATCCATTTCATCTTGGGATGAATGCAAAAAGGCATTCCTGGTTAAGTTTTTCTCAAACTCAAGAACAGCAAGGCTAAGGAATGAGATTTCAGCATTTGCCTAGAAAAATTGAGAAACATTATGTGAAGCATGGGAAAGATTTAAGAGCTAGACCTCCCAGTGTCCTCATCATGGTTTTCAGCATTGAGTCATTATTAAGCACTTTGTATCGTGGAGTGTTACCAAAATTCAGAATGTTGCTTGATAAAGCTAGTAATGGCAACTTTCTCAATAAAGATGATGAAGGATGGGAGCTGGTAGAGAACTTGGCACAATCAGATGGCACTTATAGTGAAGAATACGATAGAACTCCAAGGGGAAATTCAGACATAGAGGATAAGCACAGAAAAGAGATCAGGGCTCTAAATGAGAGGATTGACAAGCTCCTTCTAGTTCAGCAGAAGCAGGTCCATTTTATCTCTAAAGAAGAAGAGGTTAGCTACATTCAGAATCAGGGTGGTTACAACAAAGGGTTTGTAAACTACAAAGAAAACCCAATCTGTCATGTAGGAGTAACAATGTTGCAAATCCTAAAGATCAGGTCTATCCACCACAACAACAGGCTCAAACCAAACCTTTCATTCCATACAACCAGAATCAGGGATGCTCCTAAACAGCAGTACCAGAGCAACTACAACCAGAAACCAGCTTCTAATGCACCTCCAGGTTTTGCTTCTCAGAATTCACAACCCAACAATGCTTCAGTGGAACAAATGCTCCAATAACTACTTCAGGGGCAAGCTACTTGTGCAATGGAGTAGGCAAAGAGATTTTATGAGATCAGGAACCAAGTGGATTCAAACTGCAATGCTCTGAATTCAAAGATAGAGGCAATGAACTCCAGGTTGTTGTGTTTGGAAAACAAAGGAGCATCCACTTCATCTACTCAACATCCAGGTCAACTTCCAGGAAAAGCTGTTCAGAACCCCAAGGATTATGCTCATGTTAACGCCATACATGTCACTGAGGACAGTGAGGTTCAAGAAAGGGAGGCTTTCTATCAAATAATAGCCAAATCTGAAACTCCAAAGCCTGCACTCGGTTAATGCACTCGATCAGAGGCCCGGGTTCAAGGAGAGACCAAAGGTGATCAAACTCGTTCACCAAACAGAGTAGATGCAATCGAGTCTAAGGCTAAACCTGTTCAAGAGGAGAAAAGGGTACCTTACATTCCCCCTCCTTATGTGCCTAAGCTTCCTTTTCCTGGAAGATTCAAGCAAGAACTCTTGGAGAAGGCTACAACTGACTTCAATAGAGCAGTGGACAAGCTTGAGAAGATAATGCCTTTGGAGACTTTCTTTGCCACAATCCCCAACCAAGGAAAAACCCTTCAGGAAGAACTCTTGAAAAGGAAGATGAAAGCTGAGGCTATGAAAGAAGTGAAATATGATTGCAAGGCAGTCATAGGAGAGAGGGTCATCAAGGATAAGCTTGAAGACCCAGGTTCATTCACTCTTCCATGCTCTATAGGTACTCTGAACTTTAAAAGCAGTCTTTGTTACCTTGGAGCTGCTGTCAGCCTTATGCCTCTATCTATAGTTTAGAAGCTGAAAGTAGAGGATTTCAGACCTTGTAATGTCACCTTAGTGTTAGCTGATGGCTCTACAAGGTCCCCTCAGGGGATGCTGAAAGATCTTCCCATGAAGATAGGCGAGGTAACGGTTCTTACCGACTTCGTAGTTTTGAGAATGGATGAAGAACCAGCAGATCCTCTTATTCTTGCACTACAAGAAAACCTGCAATTTGTGACTAACTTTTGTGACTCTTTTCTTCGTCTCAAAATTAGTGACGATTCTATGATTTTATTGCGACTAATGAACGACTACTAATATATTAGAGGCTAGATAGTCACAAATTTACGACGAAAAAATTTAGTCGCTAACTAGTCTTAAATTAGCGACAGTTTTCCAACGAATATTTGAATCTATAAGCGAAGTCGCTAAATCGTCACAAATTAAGACGATTTAGTCACTTTACCTGTAGTCAGAAAACTGGCGTCGCAAAGTCGTCTTTAATTTGCGACATATTTGCAACTCTACTCTATTGTCACAGTTTCGTTATAAATTCGTCAGTAAGTAAAGTTGGTAAAAACGTGAAAATATGAAATTTAGGTAAGTACCTAACATTTGCGACAATTTCTTGTCGTCACCAAATTATCGTAAAATAGTGGCAAAAGAGTGGCAATTTGTGACTGTTTTTGCGGAAGTCGGAAATGTGTCACATTCATTTTCTCTACATAAGCTACATCATTCTCACCCCATTTGTCTCCAAATGTAGAGAGCTAAAAAAAAAAAACGAGGATCACAAAGAAAAGAAACTAGAGTAAAAAAAAAACAGAAAGTCAAAAAGAAAAAAAAAACGAGAGTAAAAAAAAACCATAGTCACAAAGAAAAAAAAACGAGAGCGACAAAAAAAAATCGATGTGGAATTCATCACGAGAGTGGATGTATAATAGAATCGATCCACGGACAAACCATCTTTCTAGATAATTTTTGGAGGGGGTGGAACAATTCATGAATTTTGCAAATAGTCAGCCTATCGCTCAGAGCAGTGGAGGTAAATTTTATTGTCCTTGTGTAATATGTCAAAATGAAAAATTCTTGAATGGAAGGACAATTTCGAATCATTTGGATAGTAGAGGATTTATGCCATGATATTATGTATGGTCTGATCATGGTGAAGATTATGATGTGGTTGGGGCAGGAACAAGTAGTCAGTATGCTAATACAGATTATACTAGTGGTAGTCAACCCATAGGATTTGATGATGGGAATGTATATGTTGGGATGGTGAATGATGCATTTCATGGTTCTACACCATTTAACGAGTATCATGAACATGAACATGGAAATGATCATGTTCATGAAGCACCTACGAATGAGGCAAAAAGGTTTTATGATATGTTAGAGGCTGCAAATACTTTACTTTATGATGGTTGTCGTGAAGGTCAATCAAAGTTATCATTGGCTGCCCGGTTCATGAACATTAAGGCAGACCATAATTTGACTGAAAGCTGTGTTGACTCATGGGCTGAATTATTTACGGAGTACTTACCGGAGGATAATCAGGCGACTGGATCATACTATGAGACAGAAAGTTTGATGCGAAAGGTAGGATTGCCGTACTATACATTTGATGTATGTATAGATAATTGTATGCTCTTCTGGAAAGAAGATGAGAGTTTGGAGCATTGCAAGTTCTGTGGAAAACCAAGATATAAGGCTAGTGAGGGACGCACCAAAATACCATTCAGTCGTATGTGGTATTTACCTATTACTGCCAGATTGAAGAGAATGTACCAATCAGAGAAGACTGCATCATCGATGAGATGGCATGCTGAACATGACTCAGTCGAAGGAGTAATGTGTCATCCATCTGATGCGGCAGAGTGGAAGAATTTTCAACAGTTGCATCCTACATTTGCACAAGAAACGCGCAACGTTTATCTTGGATTATGTACAAACGGTTTTAATCCTTTTGGTATGTCAAAAAATCATTCATTGTGGCCTGTGATCATGACTCCATACAACTTACCCCCAGATATGTGCATGAAAAGTGAGTATTTGTTTCTAACGATTCTGAATTCATGACCTAATCATCCACGAGCCAGTCTTAATGTTTTCCTCCAACCACTGATCGACGAGTTGAAGGAGCTATGGTATAACGGAGTTGGGGCATATGATGTGTCATTAGATCAAAATTTCAACATGAAAGCTGTACTTTTGTGGACTATAAGTGATTTTCCGGCATATGGTATGTTGTCGGGATGGACGACACATGGAAGATTATCGTGTCCTATTTGTATGGATGTTACCAAAGCTTTTCAATTGCCAGCTGGTAGGAAGACATGTTGGTTTGGCTGTCACAGGAGATTTCTTCCTATGAAGCATCTGTTACGGAAGAATAAAGTAAACTTTTTGAAGGGAAAGCACGCACTGAATGACTATCCCCCTCCATCTCTGACTGGTGAAGAAGTTTTATTTGAGCGTATGAGGCAAGTCGGACCACCTAAAACATCTGAATGCGGCGGAAATGGTCATGAAGAAAAAATGGACGGTTATGGAAATTGGCATAACTGGCATAAAGAAAGCATATTTTGGGAGCTACCGTACTGGACCGATCTAACGCTTCGACACAATCTTGATGTGATGCATATCGAGAAGAATTTTTTCGATAACATCATGTATACTATTATGAATGTCAAAGACAGATCAAAAGATATAGTGAAGTCAAGATTAGATGTTGCAAAATTCTGTTCTCGAAAAGATTTGCATGTAGATGAGCGAGGGAGAGCTCCATTTCCTATTTGGAGATTGACTTCAAAAGCGAAAGAAAGCTTACTAGAGTGGGTCAAACATTCAGTTAGATTCCCAGACGGGTATGTTGCAGATTTAGCTTCTTGTGCAGACATCAACGGTGGAAAGTTCTCGGGAATGAAAAGTCACGACTGCCATGTATTTGTGGAACGATTGCGTTTGTTTGTCTTTGCAGAACTTCTACCTCGTAACGTGCATCTTGCATTATCAGGTATATACATAAATTATCTTTCTTATATATTTTTTATTTTATTAATATTATATAGTGGTATAAATAACAATATAATATTTTATTATTGTAGGGATTGGAGAATTTTTTCGTGACTTAAGTTGTAGATCATTGGAGCAATCCCGCCTCACAATTCTCAAGGATAACATTGTCATGATTTTGTGTAATTTGGAAACAATATTCCCACCTTCTTTATTCGATGTTATGGAGCACCTACCTATACACCTACCTTACGAAGCGGAGCTTGGCGGTCCAGTGCAATATAGGTGGATGTATCCTTTCGAAAAGTTTTTTAAACATTTAAAAGGCAAGGCGAAGAACAAAAGATATCCAGCGGGATCAATAGTTCAATCACACATAAATGATGAGATATCTTATTTCTCAGAACATTACTTTGCTTCGCACATTTCGACAGCACGGAGAAGAAGGTAAAACTTAATTAGTAATTAAGTAATTTCAATTTTTGCGTCAAATTCGAAGTGCTTAAAATATAAATTTTTAGGTCAAAAAGGTATGATGAAGGTGAAGTACCCGTATATCCTATACCGGTTCCGGATATATTCACTCAAGTAGGTCATCCAAGTGGCAAAAGTACTGAATTTTGGTTAAATTAGAAAGATTATAAATGTGCACATGCATATGTTTTGCGTAATTGTGACTATTTTCGGCCACTTGAGAGGTATTTTGCAATTGATGTAGGTGACTGTAAATTTATCATTTTTAAAAATTATTTTTTAAAAATATATCTATCTTATTGTTGGCAAAAATACAGCTTGTTGGACGCAGAAATTCGATTTCAATGTCCAGAACTATCTGATGATGAGGTGACAACAAAAAGAGAAGAAAGTTTCCATACATGGGTTTGCCAATATGTATGCATTTTGTTGTCCACCTAATGAATATATATATTAAAATATCTATACTATTTTTGTTGAATATTCTTATACTTATATATGTGCAGGTGAGTACAAATCAAGAAAGTTTCCCTCTTTGGGTTCATGAACTAGTGGAAGGTCCTGAAAATAAAGTAAAGTCTTGGCCCATGTATTTTACAAGAGGTTATTTGTTTCACACGCGGGATCACGGGCTCACGAATAAAACCATGAATTATGGGGTATGTGTCCGAGGACAAAATTATTCAGAAGCATCTACAAGGATGATTTTTATGGGACCGTGGAAAATATCATAGAGCTCCAGTATCCAGGATTTGTGAATTTAAAGATTACACTTTTCTATTGTGAATGGTATGACCCAAAAATTGGCAAAGACACTCGAAAGCAAGATGGAGGCATTGTTGACGTCCTCTCCTCAAGGAGATATCAAAATTACGAACCATTCATTTTAGGTATTTTTTTCGTTTTAACAAAATATGTATGTGTGTATATATGAATATATATACTTCTAATTTTATTTTTTTTAAATGTGCAGGTTCTCAAGCTGATCAAGTTTGTTATCTTTCATACCCTTGCACTAAACGACCTCGAAATGTTTGGCTCACGGTTCTCAAAGTCAATCCAAGGCCTGCTGTTCAAGGAAAGTTTAACGAAAAAGAGCTTGTTATATTACAGCAAACTGATGATGATGGAATAACGGGTACGATTGAAGAAATCATCATTGATAGTTTGGTAGACGGAAACAATCCTACAGAAGAAATTGATTTTGAAATCGAAGACGCAGAAGCAGAAGATGAATTTCTTTGTAATTTATCCTCTTCAGATGATGAAGATGAGGAATTTGATTAATATTTTTTAGGATTTTAAATCTTTGTAATAAAAATATCATGCAACGAAATTTGTTACAAAACACCTGAAGTTGTGACTAACTATAAGGACGGTTAAAAAAGAGTCACAAAAGACCGACGTATATGTGATTAATTTGTGACGGCCACCTGAAATTGTGACTAACTTTAAGGACGGTTAAAAAAGAGTCACAAATGACCGATGTACATGTGATTAATTTGTGACGGCCACCTGAAATTGTGACTAACTTTAAGGACGGTTAAAAAAGAGTCACAAACGACCGACGTATATGTGATTAATTTGTGACGGCCACCTGAAATTGTGACTAACTTTAAGGACGGTTAAAAAAGAGTCACAAATGACCGACGTATATGTGATTAATTTGCGATGACCACCTGAAATTGTGACGATTTTGATTCTATTTAGCGACCCACAATATTTGATTTAGAGATTTATTAATAGAGAACTATCAATATGTTAAGTTGTAAGTTTCTACATGTTAATGAACTACTATAAATTATAGTGAATCATTTTTCAACCAAAAAAACTTTGATTTGTCTATGGTATACACAAATCTTCTAAACATCATATAAACACTTATGTAATATTAACTTATAGTTTTCAAATTTCTTAATATATTTCCATTTAATTTTTATACACATTAAAACTGATTTGATTATGTTTAGTATTGTTATGTAAGTGATGGTAATAGTATACAACTAATTTGTTTGGCTCTTAAGTTTAAAAATTCATATGAACACGTTTGTGACTCGTTATTTTTGTCACAAATTTGTTACATTTTGCGACGAATTTACTACTACGGTCACTCTTTTGTGACCAATTTGCTATTAACTTAGCTTGTGATGATTTTGTGACCCCTCGAAATATTATGAAAATTTTGGTGAAAATTTGGGCCGTAATTAGTAAATAAATTTCCCACCTTCTTTATTTTCTCCACTAAATTGTGACTGAATTAATTACTAAATCTTTTTTTACCCTCTCTCTTTTTCAGAGTTCTCTAGAAAATTTGAGATTTTTCATCTCCCTCACCCAACCTTTTCATCTCTTTCTCGGCGACGAAGCTTTTCATCTCCAAATCACTTTCAAAATCATCAGTTCTTTCATCAATAATGGCTACAAAGGGTAAATCGAGTAGGGGTCGCGGTCGTAGAACCGCCGGAGGTGCGCGAGTCATCCTTCCTGTAACTAAATCTGCCGGAGGCGTCCAAACTAACGCCGGCGGTGGGGCATCTTCTCACTCCTCCAACCCTTCCTCGGCCGCAAGACCATCAGTTTCCGACCATCATCATCAACTCTTCCATCTCAATACCCGGCGTCGACGCAGCGTCCTTCTCACTCACGGTCACAAGCCGCTCAAACGCCTCCTCCTCAGACCCATGCTCCGGCTGCTCAGATTCCGCAGACCCATGCTCCGGCTGCTCATATTCGACAGACCCATGCACCGGCTGCTCAGATTCCACAGCAACCACCGGCGCCTCCTAAGATTCCAGAGCATCAACCGCCCCTTCCTCCCGAACATCAAGACTTCGAACAGTTGCTAGATGATATGCTAGCTCTACCTGGCCGACATAATCTACCTCTATTGAGTCAGTATCCTATCCCCGACGTTGAGTCTACATGGTATGCAACTTATTACTTTTTGTCTTATCATACGCTTAATTTGGTTTGATTTTTGTATTTTTCTGGGTTTGATTGTTGTCTTTTGGTCAATTGATTGTTCTATCTGGTTAGATTATTTTCTTTTGCTTTCGTTTGATTATTGAAAGTATATTTGTTCTCCGGTTGATTATTGTATTTTGGTCAATCAATAAGATTTTGTTCTATGAGATTGTTAATTTTCAAAATGCATTTACTTTTCTGAATTGTTGCTTGCTGAAAGATTTTAATATAGACCTTGGTAAGATTGGTTATATTACTTATATGCGGTGAACATGAGTTGATTTTGATTTTAGTAACATGTTTTCACTCTTCACGGAGGTATATAGATATGGACTACATTGTTTAGTAGTATAAGGGACACTAGACAATGCAGAGACTTCTCAAAACGACAGAGTTGCTGAAACAAATGACAATGAAAGTATAGCTGAGTCATTCATTATTTAATCTGGTTGGATTATAGTATTTTGCTTTCATTTGATTATTATTTTGGCCAATTGATTGTTCAATCGGGTTTGATTACTTTATTTTGCTTAACTCTCTGAATTTCGTTCGTCTCTCACATCTCTTTTATTTCTTAACCTCTTTTGATTTTCATGTTATAGGTTTGACCGGGACAAAGGAAAACTGACTCGAGTCATTTGTGGCATATTTCGAAAGAAGTTTGATGGTCCTTACTTTAACTGGAGCGAGACTCCTATTCCTATTCGAGAAAGATTTTTTAGAACATTTGCGGTAATATTTACTTCAGTTTTTTTTTGTTTTATAGTTACATACTAATCATCTCATTTATACTTACAATATTGTATTGTGTAGCGCAAGTATAATTGGGAGAGTGGGATTATGGAGCTTGTGAAAGAACATTTCAATAGGATTGGTGTAAGACGGATGAAAGGAATCGCTAGCGCAGCTAAGCACAAAGGGGATATACCAGTTTGGATGCCCAAATCGGTTTGGACTGAAATGTGGAAGCATTGGGACACTGAGGAAGCTATTGAAAAGAGCCATAATGCATCACAATCTCGTAACTCTGACCGTGGGGGTGCTGGAGCTCACAAACACTTATCCGGCCAAAAATCATTCTTGCAAGTTCAACAAGATATGGTAAAGTGGTTTTTTTTTTTCATTCACTTTAACTATTTCATTTCACATTATTAACATGGTTTGTATTATTATAGGAGGAGGAATTGGGGCGTCCGGTATCCCTTGGAGAAGTGTTTATGAAAACACATACAAGGGCGGATGGAAGTTTTGTTGACCAAAAGGCCAAAGAAATATATGACGCCTATGATAAGAACATCGAAGAGGTAATGGCTGAAATGGATTTCGATGGTCTTGAAACTTCAGAGAATTCATCTCATCGAACCCTCTCCATTCAAGAAAAAGATGAAATCTTTCTTAAGGTAATTTCGTTTTTGTCGTCCTCTACTTACCATAGGATTTTACTATGTTTTGCTGATGTTGATTATCTGATTTTGATTTATAATTTTGAGTGATACTTTAGAATACTTTGCTGTTCGCTATCTGCTTTTGAATGTCTTTGTTTCTCTTATGTTTTTTTCCATCTTCTTTTCTTTTGCTTGGTCTGATTTTTAATTTATGTTCTCTTTCTTTCTGAGCACATTTTTGTTTTGGTAAGCACGATTATTAGCTTAGGATAAAATATTTGATGTTGATTGACTGATTTTAAGAATAATCAATGAAGATCTTTTAGTGTGTCATGATTTTTTAACTTGTGTTCTGAAACTAGAATAGAGAAAGTTTATGTTTATGTCTCTATGATCCCTTTATTACTTTCTCATCAGTTTCACAATTCCTGTCGACAACTTTTAATCTAAACTATTATTTTTTCAATTAATATGTGAATTGTTATAAGGAATGAATCTTGTTAGTAATGTTGGTTTTGTGAATTGTTCGGTCTTTTAGTGTACTGAAAAAGATGACAAGGGCAACCTCTTCGGACTTGGACGACTTGCTGAGAGGATCAAGAAAGGGAAAAAAAGAAAAGAATGCTCTGCAAGCACTTCTTCAGCATCACTCTTGGAGATTGAACGTCTACGTGAGCAGTAACGCAAGGATCAAAGTCAGATCTCAAACCTTTGTGAGCAGCAACACAACGATCAAAGTCGGATCTCAAGCTTGGAGATGATCGTCTCCTACTTAACCAAGGACAATCCCGGGTTAGCAGAATTTATGGCTAATCACCCACCAGCCACAACAGCACCCAACGCACCAGCCACTCGAGCACCCAACCCACCGGCCAACGCAACTGCCACTTCACCATTGTCCAACACTTCATCATCCTCTTCCTAATCTTAGAGTACTCTCTCCCTTATCTTAAACTACATCTTCTCCATCATGGAACTACTAATTTGGTATGTTTTTCTTATGGATTTGGGCATGTTATGTTTAGTTCTTTTGGAAAACAATGCTTTTGGGTATAATACAAACTGAATTCGGAATTTATCTTTTTTTTAAAAAAATTCAAATTAGGTTGGTAGCAAATAAGTTGTTATAATGTTACCAATTTGCGACAAATTAGATTTTTTAAAAGATCAAAAGTGTGACATATTAGTTACTAATAGTTGACTCTTTTGCGACTACAAAACAGTCTTAAACCCGTCACAAATCTGTGACTTCCAAATCATCACGACTATATGACTCAAACTGTGTGTTACAAAGTAGTCTGTTATACTATTAGTCACTAAATCATCTTGAAGTTTGACTCAGTGATGTAGTTGTAAGATAGTCGCTAATATATGACGATAAATTTGCGTCACAAATTAGTTGCAAATTAGCGACGGCTTTGCGATTTGTTTTATTTGCGACGAGAAATTTGTGACGACTGGTAAAAGTCCCTAATTAGTCGCAATTAGGAACTTTGCGACTGTTTTGTGACGAATTTGGTGGTCGTAAAACGTAGGTTTTCTTGTAGTGTAGGAAGGCCATTTTTGGCAACTGCTGGGACTGTGATTGATGTGAAGGGAGGTAAGATTGCTCTTAACCTAGTTGATAATCTGAGGATGGAGTTTGATATCAATAATGATAGAAATATTGTTGAAATGTTCACTGAGCCCATAGAGAATACTCCTAAGGAAGGCTGGATGGTTAAAGGTGCTGAAACAGTGTTAAAGGAAGCTTTGGAGCAAGCTGGGGCATCTAACTCGACCAACCAAACCGAGTTAGACCCTCCAAAAGCTTTTCCCAATCAGCAGAGTCCACAGGAATGGCTAAGGCTCAAAGATAAGGCTGAATGGCAAGACAGAGCTATCAAGGCTTTAAACAGTACTGTGGAAGGGCTGCAAAGGCAAGTAGCTGGTTTGCTCAACAAGAAGGATGAATCTAAGCATCAGGGTTTCAAGATGGATACATCCTCAATCTGTGATATAAGACTCGAAATAAACTAGTCTTTGAGCCGGATCTGAAGTGGAAACGAAGTTAGCTCGAAGCTCCTCCTCCGCTACAACTCACAAAACCGGTGTGGAAGGCTAGACAAGCAGCTCGAAGCTCCTCTTGTGAAACCTGATGGATGGGGTCGTGATGGTGGATCGATAAGCACCACAGGGAGTGTGAAAGGCTCCTTGATACAGCTTAAGAATCGTGGCTTTGTGATTCACTCACAAAGACAAGATCTGAGGCAAAAGTTTCAGCAACTTTCAAGCTAGAAGAAATTCGGTTCTTTATTGATGTAGGGTAAATAAAAAGATACACGGCCGGGGATCTTATAGTTTGATCCTTACGGCTACAACCTCTAGGGTTGCGACTCAAAGCAAAAACAACAGGACTTGTACGAAAATAAAAGAAAACGGCACACACTCTCAATGGAAACAACATGCTGTTTCCTTATATGGAAAGTGTAGCTACAGACACAAAATAAAAAGAAATAAAATAAAAGACTCTACTGGGACTCGAACTAGACTCATTGTGGGCTTACTAGAGCCACTAGGCCGAGGCCATATCACCTGTAAGGAAACAGAAATAATTAAACACAAATCGTACCTGACTTGGACGAGAAGTCATCGCAGCTAGGTCTATGGTTGGTCCGTTGTCCGGGACATCTTCAGCTGTGTCGAGTAGAGCTTGTATGGATACGTTGAATTCTTCTCTTAGTTTATCCCTCCTAGCTCTTGTGATAGGTCCAGCTACTTCTGGAATCTTGATGACATGGTCGTCCTCCACTTGATGCACTTGGTCCGCTACTTGCTTGTTGTGTGATCCTATATTCAACTCCTTGGCTTTTGCTCGGGTTATTGGACCTTCTTGAGTCTTCTCTTGAATATTTGTCACTTCAGTATGCTCCTCACGTGTGTCCTCGTCAGATAGTTCAGTTACCGGATTGATGTCCGCATCATACTCTCCCTCTTGAGAAGGTTTTGTCCTCAAAACTTGTTCATCTGAGACATAAGGTGAAAGGTCAGCAACATTAAAGCTATGTGAAACGTTGAACTCACCTGGAAGCTCCAGCTTGTAGGCGTTGTCGTTGATTTTCTCAAGTACTTTGAACGGTCCATCGCCTCGAGGTGCTAGTTTGGAACTTCTCTTCCGAGGAAACCTCTCCGGTCGCATGTGAATCCATACCCACTCTCCGGGCTCAAAGATGACTCGCTTGCGTCCTTTGTCCCTTTGCGCTTTGATCTTCTCATTCTTCTTGAGAATCTTATCTCGTGCTTGTTCATGTAGTTTCTTGATGTATTCGCCTCGGTTCTTGCCATCGACATTGATTTGTTCGGTGTGTGGTATAGGAGTTAAATCAATCGGTGTTAAGGGCCTGAAACCATAGACAATCTCAAAGGGAGAAAGATTAGTAGTAGAGTGCCTGGCATGATTATAGGCGAACTCAACAAATGGTAGACAATGAACCCATGTTTTTAAGTTCTTTCCGAGTGTGGCTCTAAGTAAAGTGGAAAGGGTTCGGTTTACCACTTCCGTTTGTCCATCCGTTTGTGGATGACAAGTAGTTGAGAACAAGAGCTTTGTCCCCATCTTCCTCCACAAGGTTCTCCAAAAGTGTCCTAAAAATTTGACATCACGGTCAGAGACAATAGTTCTAGGAACACCATGTAATTTTACCACTTCTTTGAAGAACAGATCGGCGATTTGGGAGGCATCATTGGTCTTGTTGCACGGTATGAAATGTGCCATCTTCGAGAATCTATCAACCACCACGAAGATTGAATCCTTGTGCTGAACCTGTGGTAACCCTAAGACAAAATCCACGGAAATATCTTCCCAAAGGGCGTTAGGGATAGGCAAAGGTAAGTATAATCCGTGAGGATGGGACCTGGATTTGGCTTTGTGGCAAGTCACACATTTGGCACAAGTCTTCTCGACGTCCTTCTTGATATGAGGCCAATAGAAATGATCCGTCACTACAGCCAATGTCTTGTCAACACCAAAATGACCCATAAGACCACCTCCGTGAGCTTCCTTGAGCAACAAGTCACGCATGGATCCTCTTGGTATGCATAGTCTTTTATCCCTGAAAAGAAATCCATCATGCAAATAGTAGGAATGGAATTCACCCTTACCACAGGCTTCATAAGCCTCGGAAAAATCAGGATCCGTGGCATAGTGATCCTTGAGATGCTCAAACCCCATGATCTTGGCTTCTAGCGTGGTGATTAGTATGTATCGTCGGGATAAGGCATCAGCTACCACATTTTCCGCGCCCTTCTTGTACTTAATGACGTAAGGAAACGTTTCTATGAACTCCAGCCATCTTGCATGTCGCCTCTTGAGTGTTGTTTATCCTCGGAGATGCTTGAGAGTCTCATGATCGGTGTGGATGATGAACTCCTTGGACAGTAGGTAGTGCTGCCAGGTTTGTAAGGCTCGGACTAGGGCGTACAACTCTTTGTCATATGTCGGGTAGTTGAGTGCAGCTCCGTTGAGTTTCTCACTGAAGAAGGCCACGGGCTTCTTGTTCTGGTGTAGCACGGCTCCAATTCCTAGACCTGAAGCATCACATTCAATCTCGAAGATAAGGTCAAAGTTAGGTAAAGAAATAACCGGTGCTTGTGTTAGCTTCTCCTTCAAGGTATTGAAGGCTTGTTCTTGAGCAACTCCCCACTTAAATGGCTGATTCTTCTTGATCACGGCTGTGAGTGGTGCAGCTACCGTGCTAAAATCCTTGACGAATCGTCTATAGAAGCTAGCTAGTCCGTGGAAACTCCGAACATGTCCGATGGTAGTGGGAGTGGGCCAATCTCGGATAGCTTTTATCTTCTCTTCATCCACCTGTATTCCTTGTTCACTAATAACAAAACCTAAGAACACAAGTTTGTTAGTACAAAAGACACACTTCTTTAGGTTAGCGTATAAGCTTTCCTTCCGAAGTGATTTAAATACAAGTTCTAGGTGTTCTAAATGATCCTTAAGATTTTTGCTGTAGATTAATATGTCATCAAAATAAACTACTACAAATTTTCCAATATAAGAACGAAGAACCTGGTTCATCAAGCGCATGAAGGTGCTGGGGGCGTTGGTGAGACCAAAGGGCATGACGAGCCACTCGTATAGCCCCTGTTTTGTTTTGAAAGAAGTTTTCCATTCGTCGCCTTCGCGCATACGTACTTGATGATATCCACTTTTAAGATCCACCTTTGAGAAGAGTGTGGAACCGCAGAGCTCGTCTAACATGTCGTCGAGACGTGGGATAGGGTGCCGGTACTTGATGGTTATGTTGTTGATGGCACGACAGTCTACACACATTCTCCAAGTGCCTCCTTTCTTTGGTACGAGCAGAACGGGCACAGCACATGGACTAAGACTTTCTCGGATGTAACCTTGGTCTAATAAGTCACTGATTTGTTTCTCCAATTCCTTGCTTTCCTCCGGATTCATCCTATAAGCGGGTTTGTTTGGCAGAGCTGTTCCCGGAGCCAAATCGATTTGATGTTCTATACCTCTAATTGGTGGTAGTCCGGGTGGTAGTTCTTCGGGAAATACGTCCAAGTAACTCTGGAGTAAGGGTTGGACTTCCTCAGGAATTTCTAGATCACCTGTATCTGTACTTAGACATTCTTGGTAGAACATTAGTAGTAGGGCGCCCTTGGCACCAAGGGACTTACCAACTGATCCGCAGCTTACGTAAAGGTTCGATGTACTTACCTCTCCGTCCTTAGCCATTTTTGCATGAAGTGCATGAACTTGTGAGGGACTGACGGGTGCAAGAGTGAACTTACGGTTTTGGTGTGTCACCGAGTATTGGTTAGTACGTCCATCATGTTGAGTTTCTCGGTCAAATTGCCAGGGTCTCCCTAAGAGGAGGTGTCCGGCTTGCATGGGCACTACATCACAAGTAACTTGATCAACATACTTACCAATGCTAAATGGAACCGTTACCTGTTCGGAGACCTTCATCTCGGCCTTGTCATTGAGCCACCGAAGCTTGTATGGGCATGGATGCTTGGTTTTCACGAGACCTTGTTCGTCACGGAAACTCCTTTGTGGTTCGGATGCCCTTGATTTGAACCTGGAATCTATCTCAACAGCTTTTCCTTTGTCTTGTACTTTGGACACATCATTCTTCCATGTTTGTGGAACATTTCTGGCACGATTGTTGCTGTTATTCTTGTGCTTAATCTGCTGCTCTATCTGGACCGATAGGTGTAGGAGTTCATGTAAACTCTTGTACTTGGCACGCTCAACTTTTCTTTGAATCCTATCTTGTAATCCATCGATGAATTGAGCCATCATAGCCTCCTCGGATTCTTCCAACTCCAGCGAGTTCATTAGCTTTTCAAACTCCTCAAAATAGTCCTCCACGCTCCTTGTTCCCTGTGTCAACTTACGGAAACGTTTTTGTAAGTCTCGATGAAAATGTTCAGGGACATACCTTAACCTCATTAGGTACTTCATGTCGGGCCAGTTGGTGACAGCTCCAAAGTGAAGTCGTCTCCGTTCAGCTACTGTTCTATCCCACCATGCTAGGGCGTTTCCCGTGAGTTGAGCCGCAGCTACAGCCACCCTTTTGTTCTCTCGGTACCCATAGCATTCAAAGATATACTCAAGTCTCCTTTCCCAATCCAAGTAAGCTTCGGGATCAGTTTTGCCTGCAAAAGATGGTGGAGTTAGCTTGATATCGTGATTATTTTCTCTAGGTTCTACCTCTCTTGGTCGGTGTCTCCGTAGAGGATCAACTCGACGTGGTTGTCGAGCTAGCGTGTCGAGTGAGTCTCCATCAGGAGGGTGTTGTTGTGGTTGTTCCAAGCGGGTGAGGCGAGTGCCAAGTTCTTGGTGATTATCAACAATGCGTTGAGTCATAGTTCTCATGTTGGCTTGCATTGCACGTAAAACTTCCATCATATCTTGTTGACATTCAGGACCTCCGTCAGCCATGCTTTACTCCAATCCGACTTGAATCCAAAGTGCTAAGGATACTGTAGATTTTCC
>OY763889.1:13512678-13578090 GCA_963667165.1 Barbarea vulgaris | reverse complement strand
TCTACTTTCAGTCATTAGCTTAAGACTCTGGTCATAGATCATTGCTCACAACTCAACTCCCTACCTCTACACTCTAAGACACCAAGTCTTACGAGTTCTAGGTATCAATACATCTCCGCTCTCAGGCCACAAAGTCCTTATAAGCTCTCGGTATCAAATTTTTGCCACTCCACTCTGGGCACTATAACCTTACGAGTTCTCGGTACTCACGTACCACTCCACTCTGGGCTATACACCTTACAAGTTCTCGACATCGCACTCATACCACTCCACTCTGGGCAGTCTAACTTTATGGGTTCTCGGTATCACATAACACTCCACCCTGGGCTACATACCTTACGAGTTCTAGGTATCACACTCATACCACTCAACTCTGGGTAGTATAACCTTACGAGTTCTTGGTAATCACATACCACTCCACTCTGGGCTATATACCTCGCGAGTTCTAGGTATCACACTCATACCACTCAACTCTGGGTAGTATATCCTTACGGGGTTCTCGATATCTCATACCACGCCACCCTGAGCTATATACCTTTCGAGTTCTGGGTATCAGAGGAACTATCCCTCATTCCTAGAGTTGTACAAGACCAAACGTTCATTGAGCAACCATGACCCACAATACGTCTATAAGCACTCCCGACTGAACTACCTCCCGTGATCCGTATACAACCTCACAAGGTAATACCGGCATCACACCCATTCCACATCCGGGATATCATCTTTTCCATAACCACTAATCAGGTTATCTTACAACATACCCCATCACTCAGGGTACCCACATAATCTTTTCCGATTATAACTCAAGTTTTTAATTCCCCATAAAAACTCTTTTCAGAACCTCAGGTTCACTTAAAACTCAAGGCAACATTGGCCATCAACAATAAGAACTACTCATCTTATTCACGAGAAGAAACATAATGTATTAATCGTTTACTACACCAAAACGAATACATAATGTTCAACAATAATAACTCAAAACTGGGAACCATCGATGAAAGCTCAAGCCTCCGATTGCTTCTCAAACCACTTCTTGAACTTTGCTTTCACCCTCGCCTCTGGTTCCCAAGTCTCCTCCTCAACCCCGTCACAATCCCACAAGACCCTGATCATCGGAACTTTCTTCCTACGTTCCTGCTTGATTCTCTTCTCGAGGATCCTTACTGGTCTTGCCTCTAAGGTCATATTAAGCTGAAGATCTGAAGGAATCTTAGCTATAACCTCATCATCCTTATGAAAGCACTTCTTCAGCATTGACACATGGAATACCTTGTGAAATGCTCACATAACCTCGGGTAACTCCAACCGATACGCAACCGGTCCAACCCGCACTACAATCCTGAACGGTCCCATATACCTCGGACTCAACTTAGTCTTTGTAATGGACCTATTAGGACCCCGCAACATAGCCATCTTGAGATACACCCTATCTCCCACCTCAAACTCGAGGTCTTTCCTTCTCTTATCGGCATAACTCTTTTGTCGATCCTGCGCTTCTATCATGTTCAGCTTCAAAACCCGGATCTTCTCCGTAGTTTCCTGAACAAAATCTGCACCAAACATGCTCCTCTCCCCCACTTGGGTCCAGCATAACGGTGTACGACATGGCCTCCCATACAGCGCCTCATATGGAGCCATCCCGATACTCGCCTAGTAGTTATTATTATAAGCAAACTCTACCAAGTTCAGGTGGTCCACCCAATGACCTCCCCAGTCAAGCACACACATCCTCAACAAATCCTCGAGAGTCTGGATGGTCCTCTCAGACTGTCCATCTGTCTGAGGGTAATAGGCCGTACTCATGTGTACCTTGGTACCCATCTCAGCCTGAAAAGCCTCTCAAAACACCGAAGTGAACTTGGAATCACGGTCCGAGACTATACTCACAGGTACTCCATGAAGCCTCATAATTTCATTGACATACTTCCTAGCCAATACTGCAGCTCCGTTGGTTTTTCTTAATGGCCAGGAAATGTGCTGACTTGGTCAAACGATCAACAATGACCCAAATAGCATCCTTGGTCCGAGAGACGGGCAAGCCGACCACGAAATCCATCGTGATCATATCCCACTTCCACTCTGGAATGGGTAAACTCCGCAACAACCCGCTCGGAACCTGATGCTCAACCTTCACTAGCTGGCACACATCGCAAGCCGTGACCCAGTTAGCCACATCTTTCTTCATCCCAACCCAATGATAATACCTCTTTAAATCCCAGTACATCTTGGTTGCTCCTGGATGAATCGAAAACATACTCGCATGGGCCTCACTCAGGATCTCCCTTCTCAGATCCTCATCCTTGGGTACACATACCCGCCCATTTACCAGAATAGTCCCATTAGCAGAGACCTGATATTCTGACCCCGCATCCCTGGAAGCTTTAATCAGACCTTCATCTTTTTTCTGGGCCATCCGAACCCTACTCAAAAGATCCGCCTGATTCGCTGCCTCCAAACCTAACGGTTCCTGAGATATAGCACACAACCTCAACGTGCTAACATCGCTTACCAAGGACTCCATGTCCCGCTCACAAGCCGAAGCTACCTGCTTGCGACTTAACGCATCGGCCACCAAATTTGCCTTTCCGGGATGGTAGGCTATCTCCAGATCATAGTCTGCCACTAAATCCATCCAACGCCTCTGCCTCAAATTCAATTCTGGCTGCGTAAAGATGTACTTCAGGCTCTTATGATCTGTAAACACCTACACCTTCCCGCCATGAAGATAAGATCTCCAAATCTTCAAGGCAAAAACCACTGCAGTCATTTCAAGGTCATGGGTAGGATAGTTGCTCTCGTGCTTCCTCAACTGGCGAGAAGCATAAGCAATAACCTTCCCTTGTTGCATCAACACGCAACCCAGACCGAATCTCGAAGCGTCTGTGTACACCACAAAAGGCTCGCTCGGCTCTGGTAAAGCCAGAACTGGTGTACTCGTCAACATCAACTTCAAGTTCGTAAAACTCTCCTCACACTCCGGAGACCACACAAACGGAACGTCCTTTCCTGTCAGCTTTATCATGGACCGAGCCATACTCGCGAACCCATTGACAAATCTCCGATAATAGCCCGCTAGACAAAGAAAACTCCTAATCTTAGTGGCATTCCTCGGCCTAGGCTATTCTGTGATAGCCTTAATCTTTTCTGGGTCGACCGAGACCCCCTTCTCGGATACAATATGACCCAAGAATCCAATCTCCCGTTGCCAGAAGCTGCACTTGCTCAACTTAGCGAACATCTTCTGTTTCCGCAACTTCTCCAGAGCATTCCTAAAATGGCCCTCATGCTCCTCAGAACTCTTCGAATACACCAGTATATCATCTATAAAGATGATCACGGATTCATCCAGATACTCCTGGAACACTCCGTTCATCAATCTCATGAATGCTGCTGGTGCATTCGTCAACCCAAATGGCATCACCACAAACTCGTAGTAGCCATATCTTGTCCTGAAAGCCGTCTTCCGGATATCCATCTCATCAATAAGAATTTGATGGTATCCTGACGCCAAGTCAATCTTGGAGAACTAGGTAGCCCCTCTCAACTGATCCAACAGCTCGTCAATCCGCGGAAGAGGATACCGATTCTTCACTGTGACTTGGTTAAGCCCCCGGTAATTAATACACAACCGGAAACTCCCATCCTTTTTCTTCACAAACAGCACCGGCGCTCCCCAAGGTGAACTGCTAGGGCGGATAAAACCCTTATCCAACAACTCTTCCAGCTGCTTCTTCAGCTTCGCCATCTCTGCTGGAGCCATCCTGTACGGAGCCTTGGATATCGGCCTTGTGCCTGGTTCGAGCTTAATCGTGAAAGGGTCAGACCGAGACGGTGGTAACCCTTGCAACGACTGAAAAACATCCTCGAACTCCAGAACAATAGGAATATCCCGAACCGCAACCTCTCCAACAGTCTCTGAGGTAATAATAGTCGCCAGGTAAGCTTCACTACCTCGCTCGATCATTTACTCAGCTTGCATAGCCGAGATCACGAGACTTCCGAGTGTTGGTCTAACTCCCTGATAAACCAACCTCCCTTTTTCTCTTTCAAACACAACGCGTCCACGGTGGCAATTCAGATGTGCACTGAACTTTCCCAGCCAATCCATACCCAAGATAACATCATACAGTTCCACTGAACAGATGATCAAATCTGCTGGCATGGACTCCTCGGCCACCCGAACGTCCACGTTCTTTACCCGACCATGACTGCTCAGAAACTTTTCTCCAGCGACCTTAACCAACCCCAAGTGCTCACCCGGATTGCTCCGGATGCCGCACCTCTCCGCTAATTCTGGAGTAACGAAACAATGCGATGCTCCAGAATCGAACAAAACGTGGGATTCAACCCCTCCCACGATTAAGGTCCCTACATAACTCTCATATGCTAAGAACCCTAACATATCCTTACTAGGCAAATAACTTGAACCAACAAGAATTTAATTCAAGTAAGTCTAGAATTTTTACCAGTGATCGGTGTGGAACTCGGCTCTCCCGACTCCACCATGGTGTATACTCTAGGTGTCACTGCAGCCCGCCTCTCTGTCGGTGCTACCGCTACCACTCCTTGCTGCAACCTGGGACATTTCGGCTTGATATGCCCTGGCTCATTGCAGTGGTAACACACCCGAGTATCCCCGACCGCTCTACCCTTTTGGGGGCAACTTGCAATCCGATGGTCCTTGCTTCCGCATCCAAAGCATCCCTGACCACCTTGGTTAACCCTGGAAGTACCCTCCCACTTCCGCTTCTGTCCTTGCATCGGCTTATCGCCTTTGCTAGGACCGGACTGATGTGGAGGCTTTCTTGCCTGAGGAATTGGGCTGACTACCACACCCACGTCTCTCACACCCACGGATTCCTCAACTCGGCCCGAAGACCCATCAGAAACCGCCTCACCTGGGCCTGCTCATCATCCAGGATATGACCCCCATTACACTCTGAGACGGTTAAACTCCGCCTCATACTCCCGAACCGACCGGTTCCCTTGAGCTAACCCTAGGAACCGTCTCTATATCCGGTCCAATGCCTCTTGGGGGAAATATTTGGAGTTAAACTCCACTATAAAATCCTCCCAAGACATCTCTGCTTGGACCCTCCGGGCCGCAACACCTCTCCACCAGAGATGTGCGTCACCCTCCAGATAGTGGACTGCGAGATCCACTTGGTATCCCTCTGGACACCTAATCGAACGGAACTTCCGTTCCATCCTCATCCTCCACTCATCTGCCTCTTCAGGCTTGGCACCACCCTGAAAGAATCTCGTGCCAATCTTTTGCAGCTGCTCCATCATTTTGAGGTATGATGGGCGCTCTTCTGCAACCGCAACCCTCGGCTGCACCTCAACTACCGGTGGTACAATTGGAGCCTGCACTGGTACCCTCTCCGGTAACCGCTCTAACAGCAAGGCCAAGAAGTTTGCAATAGGATCCTCTTGGACAGGAGCTACACCTGCTGCCACACCCGCAGCACCCGCTGGACCTCCAGCAACACCGGCACCAACACCGGCCACACCCTCCGTCCCAACCCGATCCGTATGCGAGTCCCCAACCTGCTCAAATGTGACACTCTGTGTCACACTCTCCCCGACCACCGGAGTCCTCGCGATCCTCCGACCGCGACCCCTACCCCTACCGGTACCACGACCGTGACCTCTACCTCTTTTAGCCATCTTTACTGTCACAACAACCAATTTAAGTGACACAATAGCTAACAAGAAAATAAAACAACTTATCATGGAATCTCATTAAAGGCTCGAAGAGGATGATCTATAACTCCATACCCAAACAATTGACTAACTCACATAATCAATTCAAAATTTTTCCTAACCCGTCCTAGAGCCGTAATCGCTCTGATACCAAACTAATACGACCGCCCTTGTTTTTTTTTTTTTTTTTAATTAATTAATTATTATTCCCATAAATAATAATTAATTTTCCTAAATCAACAAAAATGCAACTAACTCATGCATTTAGTTAACTAACTCCAGTAATAAATACAATCACATAAACACCGTAAAGATATTAGATCGATTGATCTTTCCAGAATACGACGACTTGAGTTGAGAGTCGAAGTTGGTCTGTATAGCCACCTTGGCTTTCATAGAAAATTTCTGTTGTCTATTAACGGTTCTTGATAAACAAGATTCCGGACTTGAGATCGTTAAATCTTTTATCCTGTCGGAGTAATTAATCACACAAGACTTAATATTATTAATCACTCCAACAATAAAATTACGATCACAAAAAAACACCATAATTTAGTTAAATGTAAATTATTCAACTTCATAAATAAGACATTTAAACAAACAACCGAGTTCCTAGATCATCCCCTCTTCCTCGCCTTGATTCCACGGTCACACACTATTCTTTTTCTGCATCAAATAAAAGAGATGCATAAGTATTTAAACAAATACTTAGTGAGGCAATCCTCCCATCTACAAGCTATACACACAAACGATTAATTATTCAATGTATTAAACACGAAAATACCGACAATAAATCAACCATCTGGAGAAACACTCGATCTAGATCTCCCATGAGATCTTACGGCCTATATCCATGAAAACACATCAAACAATTAAACCGTTCAGATAAGCTTATGGTCATGCACTCACCTTTAGCCACGCACGGAAATTCCCAAAACTCCCCGGATTGAATAGACCCTCAATCCCCCCAACCGCGTGCCTAAAAATAATCAATAACAAAACTTAAGACACAAGTTTGACCAATTGAAAACTCAGATCGATCGATCTTGTTTCAGATCGATCGATCCAGACTTGCGATCATTCTCCAGATCGATCGATCCTGCCCAGATCGATCGATCTCGCCTGGATCGATCAATCCTGGCCGGCCGTGAGCTTCCTAGATCGATCGATCCTGGCCGGATCGATCGATCTGACCTGGATCGATCGATCCTGCATGGCCGTGAGCTTTCCAGATCGATCGATCCAGGTCAGATCGATCGATCTGTGTGCATGTCGATATCACCGACTTGCACCACTCACTCCAACTTGGCCACGCCATCAAACCCAACTCCTTAACCACAACCCACCGTCATGGAGTCACGTTCAAGCACTCTCTCCGCAACCAACACCACTCACACCTCGTGGCCACAAAACACCGCCACACCAACACGTGTCTCACGCCGAACCGAAACTCACCACCGGATAAACCAACGATTTTGGAACATCTCCCGGCAACACCAACCCAACACACCAACATAAACAGACTAAGAGGAAAAGAACGTTACCCTAACTCACGGTGATGACACAAGCTGCGAGAGAGCCACGAAGCTTCACCGTCACGGCAACCTCCGTTCCTTCACCTGTTGTCTCTCACGCCCACACAGCCAAGCTCACCTTCTCTCCTTTGTCTTAAGACAACCTCAGCTCACAAGACTACACTTCTCTTTCACGGCACCCCAAACCACAACTCAGCCTCACTCTTAACTCCTTCTCTAAAGTCACTAAGCAAAGCCCCTCTCCTCACCCTTCCTCTCTCACCAAAACCACTCAACTCTCTCTCTTTCTCTGAAATGAAGTGTCGGCAATGATCAGGAGAAATGGTGGAGAATGGTGGAGCTGCTCTAAGAAGGTGGAGAGGTGGGGCACTCTAAAAGAATAGGGGGGGCTGCTGGTGGAAGGAGTAGGCTGCTTTGTAGGGTGGGTATAGCCTTTAATGGCTAGAGTGGAGAAGGTGGGTGAAGGTGGAGAATGGTTGGTGCTGATTTAATCAGCTTGATCCATTTATGTTTTGGGTCCCTGAATTCCCAAAACTCCACAAACTGACCCCAAGCTTCTAAATCGATCCCGAACACCCCTACGAGAAAAATGCGGTGTAACTTTTACGTTACTCCAAAAATTCCCGGAAATATTTTCCAGAAATGTTTCGCATAAATCCCGGATATAATTCCAAAATTTCTATTTTTCGGAACACGGGCGTTACAAAGGTTCAGAGATTACTTCTGTAAAAGAGATTACAAGATGCAAAGACTTGTCTTTAAACAAAGAATGAAAGAGAGAAAGAGATTATGAACTTCAAGAGCTTTGCAAGAGGTGTGGCGGCTGGAGGCTCTCCGAAGTCTCTTGCAGCTCCTTAGGGGTTCTCTGAAGTTGTCTTGGAAGTTCACACCCTTTAGGCTAGGTTGAGAGTGTATTTATAGGCTTTGAAGTCGGTCTAGGGTTTCGTTGGGCCGAGAAAAACTTTTAAGGAAAGTTAGGTCGAGTAGCTTCAGACTGGTCACGGCTCTTGTGACCGGTGGTGTCAAGAAGGGAGGTACCGGTCACAGCCCCTTGTGGCCGGTCGTGCCAAGAAGGCCGAGACCGGTCACATGCCCTTGTAGTCAGGTGGTGACAAGGCTTCACTCCTCGGACAATATCTCCCAAATGACTGACGGGAATCTGCTGATTCTTGTTCGAGGTGAAACTTGACACTCCTGGCTTTCCATAGACATCAAGAACTCCAAATTTGAGTATAGGGAAGTCCTTCAAAAGGTGTCGTACATTTGGTGATACGAAACTGTCTAGAAACGGGTTTTCTTCCTTCTTTGGTCCATTTTCCTTTGAAACATCTAAAACCTTCTCAACCCTGAAATAGATGACAAATGGCTCTTTTGACTAAGCATAACACAAATCTCTTCTCAAAATTATAGGAAAACAATAGCTATAATAGGTAAAAATACGATGTTATCAGTTGTCCATGTTCATCAAGGACAGGGGCTCGTTGGAATAGTCCTAGGTCAAGGGTACCACATGCTTGGTTTCCTTGTTCGGCCATAACTTGTTGTCTCCAAAGTCTTCTAAGCTAACGTTCTAGTCGATCAATGTCTTGGATGGGAGTCACGGTGTCGGAGTTTTGGCTCCTAGTCATGCACTACAAAGTTCCAAAGACAAAAAACTAAAAGGGAACAAAGAGGTTATTGAGAAACAATAAGAAGAAAAAGCAAAGCAAAATTGAAAGATTCAAATGAAAAATTCAAAGTATCTTAAACGAAAAATCTTATCAAATTCAATGGGCAGCTAGTCACTCCCAGGCAACGGCGCCAAAAAGCTTGATGCGTGTGATTTATGCTTCAATCTTTTACCTTAAAAGAAACACACGACTACTGCAAGTACACAGTTAAACGTATGTAGTATTTAAGGATCGATCCCACAGAGAGTACTAGCTAACAAGGAATGAATGCAATGAAAGAGTTTCTGGCTAAGACAATAATATAAAAGGGGTTTTGTTTAGGGTTTTCTAATGACTAAATGAATGAAACAAGAAAGTAAATGAATCGGTTGTAAAGTAATATGAGGAAGCGTTGGGCATTTAGGGTTAACTCGGGGTCTTCATGGTTCTAAACAAATAAGATGCAAGGTAATAAGCAAATGCTAATGACTTTAGTCTAGTTTCTCAACTACAAACACGAATGAAAAAACAACCTATGGATAATAGAATGAATGTCTAAGATCCCCGTACTCTGTTACTCAACTCACGCAGACAACGACGCACGGTTCAATGCATTAATAACGAGTTTGATAAGTTCACAAAGCTCTATGACTCAACTATCGCAGGTGATTGCTCGAGTATTTAACCCGATACACTTAACCGCTAGGTAGTATATACGGGGTCGATCCACAAGAACCAATGGTACTCTAAGGATTTACGAGAGTCGAAATTAGCTAGAGCGAAATGGTTGGTTGGTTTTGTAAGCATGTAAATAAAAATACGGGAAATTTAAACGGTAAACTTTGCGATTTAAAAACATTGGGCTAAAGGGCTTTTAGGACATCAATGACAAATGAAAATATGAAGTATGGGGTTTAATAACTAAGAACCATTCTTGAACATGAACACAAGTTTAGACTAACCTTCTTTCAAAGCATTAATCACTAAACTTGACTACTCGATTACTAAACTTTCGTTTGAAATCTCCTAACCAAATTCGCATTAACAAACAAGTTCACTAAGTTCACAATGATGATCTAGCTTCAACTTTCGTTGGCTAGAGATACAAAGCTCAATTCATATTATTCAAGCCTTCTATAAACACTTTTGATGCATAGAACAACTTAAAATCAAGATTAGAGTGATCAGTCCTAATCTAGCATTAAGATCATATGAATTGAAGAATCTATGGATTATAAACCCCAAACAACAATCATATCACTAAATCATTGAATCTCCTTTAGAACCCTAAAACCCAATTGATGAACTACTCACACATATTAACCAGATCAACACAAAGATTTATAGAAAACATGATATATTATTGAAATAAGCAAGAAAAGTTATAAGAATTCTTCTCTAGAACAATGGATTGGATCTTGTTTTTTCAAGTTTTTTAGAGGTGATGAGAGAAGTCTCTCTGCAGAAAATAGAAGTTTATCTCTCTAGAATGAAAGTTATCCATGAAAATGACTCAATATCTAACATAAATACCAAACTTTGACAAAACATTCGTCCAAAAAGTAAACTGTCGGCAGGGCCAGATCGATCGATCTGTGTATGGATCGATCGATCTGGCTTAGATCGATCGATCCGAACTTGTATGGTCGATCCGGGAAACTCACGTAAAGCTGGATCGATCGATCCGGTTACGGATCGATTGATCTGGTCTCTGGATGGTCGATCTGGCCTCTTTTGGTCGATCCAGGAAGCACACACATTCTCCTAATGCAGGATCGATCGATCCAAGCTAGGATCGATCGATCTGAGCTTCAAAACTGCTCTTCTTGCTCTTTTGCCTCCTTTCCTCGATCCTTTTGCCTTCAAACTCCATTTGAACATGTTTTATCCTGAAAAGACTCTAAAACAAAAGCAAAGACTCGAAAGATCGATGAAAACGTTAGTTAAAATACGTAAAAACCGTAATATATCAGCAGGCCATGACGCGAAGCTTCGGTAACACTATGTCCGAGAGCTAGGTTTACACGGTTAGTGCTCCTATTCTCTAAGTTCAGAGCTTGGTGATCAGTTCAAGCAACATGCATTAAGATAAAGATGTCCCAAGAGATACCTAATATGTGACTAAGGTTCGGATCTAACAACCTAAATGAATCTAACCATGAATTCCCCATGAATCACCCCATGTAACCCAACAAAGAGATCTACTCGCTCATGATGCAAAGAAACGCAATAGATATCATAATAAACAACATCATAAACGATTCAAATATATCAAAGGGGTCAAAGGAAACTTCTCTATAAATGTCACAGAAGATAACTTGTCTCCCACAAAGCAAACAGACGATGTAGAAGAGATAAAGAAGATGAGAGGTTAGGGAACTTCAATAGAAGAGGCTCGGCTTCAAGGACTTGGATGCGACGACAAGGGCTCTTGGAGGAGGCGGCTCTTGTCTCTGGAAGCTTGAAGTCAGTTCTTTAGGTTATGTTTAGGGTTCAACACGCGAATATTAGGTTTAGGAGGAGTATTTATAGGGTCTTGGGCTTAGGAAACTGGATTAGGGCTTTCGGGACAAAACTACATAGTTTCACTAAGTAACAAAGTCGAGACGTCCAATACCGGTCACGAGAGCCTGTGACCGGTTGTTCCAAGAAGGGTGGCACCGGTCACGGCCTTGTGTGGCCGGTCGCGTCGAGAAGGTCCCGACCGGTCACGGCACATTATGACCGGTCTCGACAGGGCTTCACTCCACTAGGCGTATCTCCCAAACGACTGAAGGGATTGCTCTGATTCCTGTTCGAGGTGAAATTTGACTCTTCTTGCTTTCCATAGACATCAAGTACTCCCAAATTTAGTATCGGGAAGTCCCTCAAATGATGTCATACTTATGGCGGTTTGTAACTGTCCGAAAATGGGATTTGTTTCTCCTTCTTGTCGACTTTGCTTAAAAACTCATAAATAACTCCTAGAGGCTCAAATAATGGGAAATGCCTTCAAAGTATCCATAATCACTTACTTTCTCCTTTAGAAACCTAATAAAAACATAGAAAAAATAGGCCAAAACACGATGTTATCACTGGAGGCGGCTTCTCTGGCTGCCCGAAGAGGCTCGCGTGCCGCCGGGTGTGTGATGGTCCATCAAAATGGTTCCTCTTTTGCGTGTGTCTTCGGAGAAGCTGTAGGTGCTCCATAGTCTGAGGTTTTGAGGCTGGCCTCGGGAGGGGTTGCTCGTGGCAACGACGATGAGGAATCCAATTCTTAGGGATTGTGGCATCGACGCGAATGTCTGGGCTTCATTGCTTGGAATCGGTGTTCCTTTGTTTAGCTTTGATGTGTTTTCTTAGGCGTGTGTTTATTTTGTTGTATCATATGTTTCGTCTCTGTGTTTCTGTTGTTTGTTTGTTGTTTCTGTAGTTTTTGGTATTTTCGTCTTCTTGTTATCTCTGTAATTTCTGTCAAAAATTTTAAAATTGTATAAAACTTAACATTTTACAAAAAAAAAAAAAAAAAACTAAAGCGATTAAAAAAAATGACGTAAATTTAGATATTAAAGGTGTTTGGCGTTTGGAGACATATATAGAGATTATGGTTCTCAATAAATTAACAATCTTCGTAGTGTTATAAATAATAATTTAATATTAGAATGAAGGATGTCTCATAAAACTTTAACAAAGAAAAAAAAAATGTTGTACTTATAAGTTAGTTTTATTACATGAATCATCTGTCTATTTATACAAGTAGTAAACTTGTTAACTAAGTTATTATAGTCGGTCAAATATAAGGCGGTGAAAAATATCTTATGAATAATTATTAGGAAATTTTATTAAAACAGCCATTTTGGATGAGAGAGATTCGAAATATGTCATTTGCTACAATATATGTGAACAGTGTAGCTACAATAAAAAAATTTTGACGAATTTACCTTTATCTCGTGAAGAAAAATATTAGTACACGGACACATAATTTAGTACGCGAACATATTATTTGGTACACGAAATCATAATTTTTTTAATGGACAAAACATAACCCCTAAATCGTAAAACTTAAACCTTAAACGTTAAATTCTAAACACTAAACCCTAAACTAGAAATTTTAAACACTAAACTCTAAAGCATAAATTCTAAACGCTAAACTCTAAACTCTAAACTCTAAACCCTAAACCCTAAATGTTAAATTTTAAACACTAAACCTTAAACAGAAAATTCTAAACACTAACCCCTAAATAATAAATTCTAATTCATAAACCCTAAATCATAAACTCTAAACCATAAACCCTCAACCCTAAACGTAAAATTATAAACACTAAACCCTAAATGTTAAATTCTAAACACTAAACCCTAAACCATAAATTCTAAACGCTAAACGCTAATTCCTAAATCCTAAACCCTAAACTCCAAACACTAAACCCTAAACACTAAATCCTAAACCATAAACTATAAACCATACACCCTAAACCTTAAACCCTAAACGTTAAATCCTAAACACTAAACCCTAAACATTAAATTCTAAACACTAAACCCTAAACCTTAAACACTACACCCTAAATCATAAATTCTAAACCATAAACCATAAACTCTAAACCCTAAAGGCCTAAACCCTAAATCATAAACGCTAAACCATAAACTCTAAATTATAAATAAAATCTCAAACATAAAATTTTTAGTTATCCAAACATATTTAATTCGTGGACAAAACACATAACAAATATTTGTCTACGAAAACTTATGGACAAAAAAACAAAAAAAAACTGATTTAAAAAAAAAAGTGCAACTGATCAGAAGGACAAAATATTCATTTTACATAGTCAAAAAGCAGTTGATGTCTCTGCATTTTACTACGTTTAAACTTGCATTTCCATCCATTTTAGCATAGCTTCATCACTAGTTTTACTCCATATCTATCCATTTCACTCATATAGGGTTCATAGTAGGGTTTGCATATATATTGCAATTTGGAGTTGTTATCAGGTGTTAAATGAGCTTTTGGGGGCTATTCTGGACAAGAAGGTGAATGCTGTTTTTAGCCTCTGAATTGCACTCGACCACATGCACTCGACCAGGCAACCAGAGCTAGAGGCAGAGGAACAATTGCACTCGATCACATGCACTCGACCAAGCAACCAGAGCTAGAGGCAGAAAGAACAATTGCACTCGGTTACATGCACTCGACTTCAAGACCGAGCTAAGGACCAAGGCCTTACACGCACTCGACCAAGAGCACTCGGTGTGACCAGACCGAGTGCAAATCAATCCACCAATCCAACTCGGTTACACGCACTCGACTTCAAGACCGAGCTGGAGGCTGAGAGGAGATTCCACTCGATCACGACCACTCGGCCAGGACCACTCGACCACCAGACCGAGTTTAATCAACCGAGCTGAGGATCCAAAACCTGAAGTTACATGCACTCGATCACACCACTCGACCAGAGGAGCCCGAGCTCAAGGCAGCCGACCTAAGGACTTTAGTTTATTTTGTCTTTTTGTACTAGGGCTTTTGACCTAGAGTATTTATACTCTAATTAGGTCAGCAGCCACAGGAGATACGTTTTTTTATTCCTTTTGTTCTCTGAAAACCTCTCTAGATCTATCTGATTTTGTATTTGCAATTACTTTTGATCCTTTGATCCTTTTTAGTTTATTTCTTCTATTCCTTCTTCATCTCAATCTCTAGATTGTGATTATGGAAACTATTTCATTTTCTGGGTTTGTGATTTTGATGATGAAGTCTGAGTAGTGAATTAGGGTTCTTGAGGATGGGTTAGATCTGGGTTATGATTCATGGTGGTTCTAGTAGATTTAGGGTTCTAAAGTTTAAGATCTCTTCTGGGTTAGCTATTTCTAATGCTGATTCCCTGTACACCCACTTGGAATCTGATCTTGGTGTTTCCTTGCACATCACTTGAGAAACACCAGATCTGCTAATACCAGAGATCTGGAGCTTCTTTCCAATGATTGATCTAGGATCATAGGAAAGCAAGTTGTAGTTTGACATTTATGAGCTGTGTTCTTAATGCTTATTCTCTTCATGTTTCATTGGAATCCTATCTGAGTGTTAGTGACAGTCAATGGGGCATAGGTGTGGATTCCAAGATTAGGAAGTTTAGAGAATCTGGTGATAGATGTAACTGGGAAGTGGATCTATTACTCTTTTGATGCTCATAGTTAGGAGATCCCTTCTATGAAGTTGTTTATGAAGTCACTAGTGTCCACCATGAAGAATACCAGATCTAGAACTCATCCTTAGGACCTTTTCTCATCCTGATAGTTTTCTACTTTTTGATACTCTGTTTTCCTGTTCTTAGCTCTGTTTCTGTTTCTATTTTCTTTTGCTTTTATGAATCTCTGTTTCTAGTTTCTTTTACTGTTTATTAGTTCTTGTTTTAGTTGTTTCACCCTGTTACTTCTATCCAGTTTAATTGGCTTGAATTAGATAGATTTGCTACATCCTGATTGCCTACAATAGTCCCGATTGGATTCGATAGCCCTTTGTACTACAACTGGGCAATAGGTAGCTTTAGGTGTAAAAACCTAGTTATCAATTTGGCGCCGTTGCCGGTTGGGATCTAATTGTTTCATTTAGGATTGCAAAACTTCTGAGATCAAGTTCTTTTCTTTTTACTTTGTTACTCACTTGTTGGTTTCAATCTGTTTCAGGTACCACTCGGTCTCCAACTCGAGTTTGATTCAGGTACCACTCGGTCACTCCAACTCGGTTTACCACCTCGAGTTAAGCACTCTCTAAGCTCTATCACCCTAGCTCGGTCTCCCAAACCGAGCTCATGCACCCCGAGCTCAGTCACCTCAATTGAAGCTCACTCGGTTCCAAACCGAGTTCTGCATCCCGAGTTAGTCGTCTCCTTCAAGATGTTTGAAGATCTGAATAATAAGCTGGATAAGCTCCTACAAGCACAGCAGAGGCAGGTTCAATTTGTTTCTAGGGGTTCCAACAACTATCATACCTACCCACCGCAGCAACAATTCCAGAACAACCATTTCGCTCCTCCTCACAATCAGAATCCATTTCAGCAGCAATATCATGGAAGCTATCAACAGCAGTCTGTCATGAACACAATACCATGTTTTGTACCTCTGCAAGCCCAGGCATCTACTGCACCATCTAGTGCTATAGAACAAATGATGCATCAACTGTTACAAGGACAAGCTACTACTGCAACAAGATTCACCACACAGTTGTCAGAAATGCAAAACATGCTGGCGTGCAATGTCAACAATCTCAACTCTCAAATTGCAGAAATTACCTCCAAAATGGAGAATATAGTGAACAAGATTACATCTTCCTCTGCTCAGCCTACAGACCACCTCCCATGGACTACTATCCAAAACCCCAAGGAGTTTGCCACTGCCCATGCTATAACATTGCTGAGTGAAGGCAAGCAACCTACCAGAAAAGAGACTATGCCAATCACTGAGGACAGTGCGGTTCAAGAAGGGGAGGCTTTCTATCAAAAAGCAGAAAAATCTGAAACTCCAAAGCCTGCACTCGGTCTATGCACTCGATCAGAGGCCCGAGTTCAAGGAAAGACCAAAGGTGAACAAACTCGGTCACCAAACCGAGTTGATGTAACCGAGCTCAAGGGTAAAGCTGTTCAAGAAGAGAAAAGGGTACCTTATATTCCCCCTCCTTATGTCCCCAAGATTCCTTTCCCTGGGAGATTTAAGCAGGAACTTTTGGAGAAAGCTACAGCTGATCTCAAAAGTGCAGTGGACAAGCTTGAGCAGATAATGCCTTTGGAGACTATCTTGTCCATTATCCCCACTCAGGAGAAAATCCTTCGAGAAGAACTGCTGAGGAGAAAGATGAAGGTTGATAGCATGAAGGAAGTAAAATATAATTGCAAGACAGTCATAGGAGAGAGGGTGATCAAGGATAAGCTTGAAGACCCAGGTTCATTCACTCTTCCATGCTCTATAGGGACTTTGAACTTCAAAAGCAGTCTCTGTGACCTTGGAGCTGCTGTGAGCCTTATGCCTCTATCTATAGCTCAGAAGTTGAAAGTAGAAGACTTTAGATCCTGTAACATCACCCTAGTGCTAGCTGATGGTACAACAAGAATCCCACAGGGAATGCTGAAGGATCTTCCTGTGAAGATAGGCGAGGTAACGGTTCTTACCGACTTTGTGGTTTTGAGAATGGATGAAGAACCAGCAGATCCTCTTATTCTAGGAAGACCATTCTTGGCAACTGCTGGGACTGTGATTGATGTGAAAGGAGGTAAGATTGCTCTTAACCTGGATGACAATATGAGGATGGTGTTTGATATCAATGAAGCTATAAGGAAGCCCACAATAGAGGGACAGATCTTCTCCATTAAGGAATTGAATGAGAGCACTGACGAGTTGTTGAGAAAGCCTTATGAAGATGATCCACTTAAGCCAGCATTGGTAAAGGATAGTAAAGCTGAATCAGGAGTCTATCAGGGCATAGCTGGATCTGAAACAGAGTTTAAGGCAGCAGAAAAGAAAAGTTTGAATCAAGCTCGACCAGTTAACTCGGTCTACAAACAGAGTCAAGCTCTCACATCTCTGGATGTTTCTAACTCGATGAACAAACTTGGTTTGCAGACCGAGCCTGACATTTGTGGGCTAGATGAGTGGATTGCACTCAAAGAAAGGTCTAATTGGCCGGACAAAGCTATAATGGAGTTAAAAGACACTGTGAAAGAGCTGAAAGATCAAGTCAAGTCGCTCCAAGGGAAGACCAATCAAGGATCAGAAAGCATCAAGGGTATCCCACCTGATATAGCTATCACTATGACCAGGAAGAAGGGAAGTGAACTCACATCAGAATGGTTTAGAAAAATAGACTACCCACCTTATCAAGAGGAAGCTTACCTAGAGGAGGAAGCTATTGAGAGTCAGTTTGCTGATTGGTCAAGGAAGCACGATGAGTTTGCTGATCTACCCACCAAGGAAAAGAGGACCTCAGTTCCTCTCTTACAGCCTCCATGATTCCAGTAAGGAAGTCAAGCTTAGTGACTTTAAACAAGCTCACTTGGGAGGAAGTCCCATGACTATCTTTGTAAATATTTTGCTTTAAGGTTTCTTGTTTCTTTTAATATGTTTTCTAGTAGTTTTGTTGGTCAGGTTTGAGATTTCAGGATTATGCAAAGAAAGGCAGAGAAGCCCAAAAAAAATCAGACTCGACCAATTAGCTCGATCAACCAGGCCGAGTCAAAATCTCAACAAATCAAGCTCGGCCATCAAGCTCGGTTTGGCAAACCGAGCTACCCCTCTAGAGGTCATCAATCAGCTCGGACAGTCTAACTCGATCAGCTTGGCCGAGTTAGATCTTCATACCAAACCACTCGGCCATCAAACTCGATCTTATGACCGAGTTAGAACACCCAACACTGAGGTACAACTCCACTCTTTACCATTGTTTATACCATTCATCTTTAGTTTTTCTTATTGCTTCTTCATTCTCATACCTTCCTTTGAATCTTTTATTACACAAGGGACTGTGTAATTCAAGTTTGGGGGAGGGTTTGAGATGCATTTGATATCGTTTACTGTTTTCTTATTTCAAATTTTGCACATTGAGTCTGCATAGCATCTAATATATTTGCATAAGAAAAACCATAAAAATTTGAAAAATTTCAGAAAAGCATTCCACAAAAACAGAGTGTTCATGTAGATTGCATTCATGTTTAGGATTGAGTCTAGATGCATTTCATATAGATTTGTGCATCTGCATAGGGGACTAGGATGATAAAAGCCTTGTAAGCATGCTGGGTTATGAAATAGTCTCAATGCCCTAGTTAATAGTTGTCTAATGCATTCATGTAAGTCTGAAGCATAAGACCGCACCATGCCTAGATTGCATTGTTTGACATTTAGTTTTGGCTGAAGCATGTCTTGATCTGATATCATCCCCTATCTATTAGAACCTTAAACTGAATTGCAATTATCATGTCTATGCCTTTGATTTGAACTCATGGATACCTTATACATATTTGGATTCTCTTACTCTTTTCACCACCCTTGTGAATCCAAATAGCTGATTCCCATCATTGGAACAGTTTCCCCTACCTTTAACCTTGACCTTCCTTTCAAGCCAACAATACTCTATGTGTGAATGTGAGGCCTATTTCAGGATTGAGCTTGGTAGAAAGTGTTAGGTCTGTGCCGACAAGAACGGTTTCTCATACATATAGTTCTGGTTCATAACCTTTGAGCTAGATAGAACTAGGTGGGGAACTGAACTGTGGTTAGGAGGATAGACTGGAATTTAGAATAGGGGATTGAGCTCGGTTGTATAAGCTCGGTTAGGAGACTGAGTTCACACCTCGAGTTAACTAAACCGAGCTTGAGTTTTATTTCGGGATTCAAAGGGGAAGAAAAGAAGAGAAAGGGAAGAAAAGAAGTTCCGGGAAAAGGTCTAAGCTGAAAATAAGATAGCTGCTCTAGTAAAGGATTTGGGATTTGAAAAAGAAGAAAAGAAATGTATAGGCTCAGAAAGATAGAAAAATTAAAGAAAGGCAAAAAGCCTGAAGTATCTTAATTAATAAGAAGAATAGAAGAGCCTCAGTTTTAAAAGAACCCAATCCGCTAGCATAAGCAAGAAAGCATAAGAACCCTTTTCCTTAGAATGAATAAATAAAGAAAGAAGAATGAGTTGATCCAAATAGGATTCATGGCAGAAAAGTGCCTAAGGGTAGATTTAGGATCATCTTTTGGGTTTAGGATTAGGTGGTAGCAGAATCTTTGTATATGGGATGGGTAGATGAGAAAATGTTCTTGTATGCATCGGTTGGCTATCTTACCTTTAGCCTTCTTCTATAGCTCAGTCTATTCTTGAGAGTCCCATGATATCTATTGTTTAAACCTGTTACAAAAGGGGCCATCTTTGCCTCTTAACCTTTCCCTTAGCCAAATGAGTTCATTAGAATTGCATATACTTGATCCATGGTGACAGAATCAATGAATGTTAAAGGGGATGGTTGATTTGATTGCATGTGTAGGTTAAGGCTAGTGTCAGGTCTGTTCTGAAGGGTATGGCTAAAGTTTTAAAAGTAAGGCTTACATGTTAATGCATTCTAGAACTACTAACTAGGACCTTGATGCTACTTCCTTTATCAGCATGTTTTGGCTCTGGGTCCCAGCATTTTCATCAACTTCACCAGCTTATATCTTATATGTTTGCTTGAGGGCAAGCAAAGACTAAGTTTGGGGGAGTTGATGTCTCTGCATTTTACTACGTTTAAACTTGCATTTCCATCCATTTTAGCATAGCTTCATCACTAGTTTTACTCCATATCTATCCATTTCACTCATATAGGGTTCATAGTAGGGTTTGCATATATATTGCAATTTGGAGTTGTTATCAGGTGTTAAATGAGCTTTTGGGGGCTATTCTGGACAAGAAGGTGAATGCTGTTTTTAGCCTCTGAATTGCACTCGACCACATGCACTCGACCAGGCAACCAGAGCTAGAGGCAGAGGAACAATTGCACTCGATCACATGCACTCGACCAAGCAACCAGAGCTAGAGGCAGAAAGAACAATTGCACTCGGTTACATGCACTCGACTTCAAGACCGAGCTAAGGACCAAGGCCTTACACGCACTCGACCAAGAGCACTCGGTGTGACCAGACCGAGTGCAAATCAATCCACCAATCCAACTCGGTTACACGCACTCGACTTCAAGACCGAGCTGGAGGCTGAGAGGAGATTCCACTCGATCACGACCACTCGGCCAGGACCACTCGACCACCAGACCGAGTTTAATCAACCGAGCTGAGGATCCAAAACCTGAAGTTACATGCACTCGATCACACCACTCGACCAGAGGAGCCCGAGCTCAAGGCAGCCGACCTAAGGACTTTAGTTTATTTTGTCTTTTTGTACTAGGGCTTTTGACCTAGAGTATTTATACTCTAATTAGGTCAGCAGCCACAGGAGATACGTTTTTTTATTCCTTTTGTTCTCTGAAAACCTCTCTAGATCTATCTGATTTTGTATTTGCAATTACTTTTGATCCTTTGATCCTTTTTAGTTTATTTCTTCTATTCCTTCTTCATCTCAATCTCTAGATTGTGATTATGGAAACTATTTCATTTTCTGGGTTTGTGATTTTGATGATGAAGTCTGAGTAGTGAATTAGGGTTCTTGAGGATGGGTTAGATCTGGGTTATGATTCATGGTGGTTCTAGTAGATTTAGGGTTCTAAAGTTTAAGATCTCTTCTGGGTTAGCTATTTCTAATGCTGATTCCCTGTACACCCACTTGGAATCTGATCTTGGTGTTTCCTTGCACATCACTTGAGAAACACCAGATCTGCTAATACCAGAGATCTGGAGCTTCTTTCCAATGATTGATCTAGGATCATAGGAAAGCAAGTTGTAGTTTGACATTTATGAGCTGTGTTCTTAATGCTTATTCTCTTCATGTTTCATTGGAATCCTATCTGAGTGTTAGTGACAGTCAATGGGGCATAGGTGTGGATTCCAAGATTAGGAAGTTTAGAGAATCTGGTGATAGATGTAACTGGGAAGTGGATCTATTACTCTTTTGATGCTCATAGTTAGGAGATCCCTTCTATGAAGTTGTTTATGAAGTCACTAGTGTCCACCATGAAGAATACCAGATCTAGAACTCATCCTTAGGACCTTTTCTCATCCTGATAGTTTTCTACTTTTTGATACTCTGTTTTCCTGTTCTTAGCTCTGTTTCTGTTTCTATTTTCTTTTGCTTTTATGAATCTCTGTTTCTAGTTTCTTTTACTGTTTATTAGTTCTTGTTTTAGTTGTTTCACCCTGTTACTTCTATCCAGTTTAATTGGCTTGAATTAGATAGATTTGCTACATCCTGATTGCCTACAATAGTCCCGATTGGATTCGATAGCCCTTTGTACTACAACTGGGCAATAGGTAGCTTTAGGTGTAAAAACCTAGTTATCAGCAGTCAAAGTGGCTTTTTCAAAGTTTGACCAACAACCGGCTTTTTTCGAAAGTCATTCTCAAATTTATGGTTTTTTGTAATTTCTCTAATCATTATCCATTTTTAACACTCCCCCTTAATTATCCATTAGCAGTGATGTATTATGTACTGTCTCGTTAAAAACCCAGTGGAATAAAACCATGACAAGGAAAAAAAAGAGTACAGTAAAGTAATATCCCCCTGGAAAATATATGTGTAGTCTTTTCTTTTATAGATCTCGTAAATGATGCATTCTGATGCGATGGATATGCTTTCTAAATGTTGTAGTAGGAAGAACCTTTGTAAAGAGATCTGCTACGTTATTGCTTAAAAGAATGTACTGAATATCAACTTCTCGATTCTTCTCGAGTTCTTGAGTATAAGACAAAAATCTTGGGGGATATGTTTCGTTCTGTCGCTCTTGATAAAACCTTCTTTAATTTGAGCGACACATGCTGCATTATCTTCATGAACAGTTATCGGCTCTTTATTTGTTGCTACTCCACTTGCTTCTTCTATGTGATAGATCATAGATCTGAGCCAAACACATTCTCTATATGCTTCATGAAGGGCAGTGGTTTCTGCATGATTTGAGGAAGTGGCAACTAATGTCTGTTTCTGCGGACTCTATGAGATTGCAGTTCATCCAATTGTGAAAACATATCCGGTTTGGGATCGAGCCTTTTGGGGATCTGATAAGTAACTTGCATCTGCAAAACCAACTAGACCAAACTCAGATTTTCTATGATAAAATAATCCTAAAACAATCGTGCCTTGAAGATAATGGAAAATGTGTTTTATACCATTCCAATGTCTCCGTATAGGAGATGAGTTATATCTTGCAAGCAGATTAGTAGCAAATGTTATATCTTGTCTTGTACATTTTGCAAGATACATAAGTCCACCGATAGCACTCATATAAGGTACTTCGAGACCAAGTATTTTTTCGTTATCTTCACAGGGCATGAATAGATCTTTCTTAACATTCAGAGATCTATTGACCATTGGGGTACTCAAAGGAGTCACTTTATCCATGTAAAAGCGTTTTAAGATTCTTTAAATATAATTTGATTGATGCACAAATATTCCATCTTGGAAATTCTCTATCTGGAGCCCAAGACTAAATCAGGCTGCGGAGCACTCGGATCTTTGGTTATCACCCGTCTTGTGAAGCTATTAAGTTAACTCATCTCAGCTTCGCAGATGATATTCTTGTATTCACTGATGGCTTGGCTCCGTCATTAAAAAGAGTATTACTAGTGATGGATGATTTTGCGCGAATATCAGGGCTGCACATAAATGTCAACAAATCGTCAATCTTCATATGGGGTAATGGAAATTATGGTTTTCAAGCTGAAGCGGTGTTGACTGGGATCTTGATTGGCACCTTACTAATTAGATATATTGGCCTCCCCTTAACCACCAAGTCTATGAGCCAACATGATTATGAGCCCCTAAGTGATAAAATAAGAAACCAGTTTCTATCTTGGAACAACAAATCACTCTCATTAAATCGGTGATCAATAGCATGCATAACTAATTTTTCGTGCTCTGTTTTCAGATTGCCAAGTCGGTTTTTAGACACTATTCAATTCATGTGTGAGTGATGTGGACATCCAAGAGGACCCTAACAAACAGACCAAGATACCACCACTAAGAGGAGGGCCGATGACACGAGCAAGAGCTAAGAGTTCGCAAGGGTTCAAGAAGGCCGTTAGCCTTTGGCTCGGTACGAACCAAATGGACATAAACAAAGAGATCACCGAGCCAATAACACCTCCACTCACTCCCAATGATCAAGGAGTATCCACATGTAATCTTGGAACACAAGCAAGCAACATTACTCCTCAAAACGAAGATTACTTGCCCAACACGGAATGGCCTCTCATGCGGACAAAGAAAGTGATTTCACTCTTTGTCCTTTCATTGGCATGTTGAGGCATAAAGACATCACTAGGGATTGTACTCTTTTTCCTTGCCATTGGTTTTATCCCAAGAGGTTTTCCAAGGAAGGTTTTAACGAGGCAACAACCTAGTGGTGCAAGTGGTTTCAAAGGTATTCTTTGAAGGGCCGAATTGATCAAGAAGCCCACCATGTTTCTAGTTCAGTTCTAAGCCTTAAAATGACAACTATTGAAGTCCACTTAAGCCCAATAAGGAGCTGGAGGCGCACCAAGAGTTGCCCTAACCATTTGAACCAAGCATCCACCTTAATGCTCCATTAGCTCCATGTTTTAAGGAACCTTTTTTTATTTGTTAATTGCTTTTGCTTTTAGCCATGTTTCATGGGCTTTGTTTGTGTATTGTTTATGTTCCTTGTTTGCTGTAGTTTGTCATATTTGTAACCTAGAGGCCGAGCCTATATAATGGACTCAACATCCTCAAGGAAAGGACACACTTGAATATCAAACAACTCAGTTTTCTATCTAAGCTTTAACCGCTTAAACCTTTGTTCTCTCTACTTGTTTGTGCGAATCCCAGAAAGTGAAGGACCCTCAGTCATATCACAAGCCTTCCCATAGCTTGTGTGGTCGATTATCAATCCACAGACCCGCTCCTAAAGCCTTTGATTACACCTTAGTTCCCGAACAGCAACCGCACGGTCATTCGGAAACTTACCTTGTCCGAAGCTTGTATCATTTTGGTATCAGAGCTGAAGATCCATCCACAACCACCAGGTTGTATCTATCTTTACTTGTTTTTATCCTTTACTTTCGTATCCTGCATTAGTTTTCTTTCCAAAACGAAAAACTCAAAAGAAAATTGTTTTTACCGATTGTTTCCTTCTCGTTTTACCTCTTCGTCTTGTTTTAATTTTCATAAATTCATAAAAACTCCTAAAAATATTCTGTCATTGTTTTAGAATCTAGACTCATTATATATAATATAAAAATTAAGTTTGTTAAATTGTTACTCGTTTCAATATTTTTACTGACATCTTTTACTAGTTTACCGAATCGGGTAAAATTTCGAGAATTTGTTCCCAACACTAAAACCACTGTGTTTTTCAAATTCTTGCGAGGGACTATGGCTGAGAATGGACTAGAAACATTGGCCAGATCCATTGCTGACATGAGAGCAGACATCACTCAAAGATTTGGAGCTATTGAAGAGAGAATCACGCACATCGAGCACCCGCCAAGAAGGGCCCCGCCGCGGAATGACGAGCCAGCAAGAAACAATCTGCCACCAAGGAATAACCCTCCTCCAAGGCGCCGACATTTGGACTCTGATGATGAAGAAGAACCACCTGATCCTCAGAGAAGAGACCGCTATGACCAACCACCCCGGCGAGACAATATCGACCCTAAACTCACCTTGCCAACGTTTGCGGGTCGAGTAGATCCTGATGCTTATCTAGATTGGGAAAAGAGGATGGACAGGATATTTGAGTGCTATGAGTATAGTGAACCAAAGAAGGTAGCCGTGGCAGCAGCACAACTCACCGAACATGCCTTGTCTTGGTGGGATAGAGAGGTTGCCGAGCGAAGACGGAACCGGTACGGCCAAGAAGACACATGGGCTGATATGAAGTTTTATTTCAAGAGAAGATACATCCCACACCACTATCATCGTGAAATCCAGAGAAGATTTAGGTGACTAACTCAAGGAAGCAAATCCGTAGAAGAATACTACGATGAGTTCGAGACACTCAAGAACCGTCTAGAGCTAGACGATTCGGAGGAGTCCCTAATGGCACAATTTGTCGATGGGTTGCAAGAACGGATATCACAAAAGGTAGAGCTTCATCCATACCACCAAATGGATGAACTATTGCATTTGGCAATCCAAATAGAACAACAAGGGAAGCGCAAGGCCTCAACAAAACAAGTGAACCCTCAAACGTACGGCGCACGTAACGGACGATTTCAACCGCGAGACCGAGCCAAGTCCGTAGAGATCGAGTCAAGATTCAAAGGAAAAAGCCCCGAGACGTCTAAGGCCCCGAGAGCTGAGTCTAGCCGAGTCACTACTCCCCAAACACGCAACCGAGACATAGTTTGTTACAAATTTCAAGGAAGAGGCCATATGGCCCGAGAATGTCCAAACGCCAAAATCATGATTCTCACTAAGGATGGAGGCTATGAAACTCAAGAAGAATCTGAAGAGGAGTGTGAGGAGTCAGAAGATTACGTTGAGTATCCAGAAAAGGGAGAGATCCTCATGATAAGGCGTATACTAAACGTAATCGTCGAACCCGACGAGATGGCCCAAAGAGAAAATATTTTCCACACCAAGTGCTTAGTGGAGGGCAAAACATGTAGCCTAATCATCGATGGAGGCTCATGTACCAATGCTGCAAGCTCTTACATGGTTGATAAGCTAGGACTTAAGAAAGAAAAACATCCTCAGCCTTACAAGTTACGGTGGCTCAACGACAACTCCGAGCTCAAGGTCCATGAGCAAGTGAAAATCTCTTTTAGTATCGGGAAATATCAAGACCAAGTGACTTGCGACGTAGTTCCTATGCAAGCGGGACACATTCTTTTGGGACGACCATGGCAATTCGACAAGGAGCCCACACATCACGGTCGGACCAATCTCTACTCTTTTATACATAATAAGCGTAAGATTACTCTCGCCCCACTCGACCCTAACCAAATTAATGCGATGCAAGTCAAGATGGCCAATGATGCTAAGAAGGTCTAGTGTAGCTTGCTCGCCAAAGCTAGTCATATCAACAAGGCTTTGCATTCAAAACAAGATGTGTTGCTCTTACTTTACAAAGAGGTTCTAACCGCCGAGAAAGTTACCGCCATATTACCGTTGGAAATTCAAGAAGTCCTAGATCGATTCAAGGATATTTTCCCTGATGAGATACCACCGGGACTGCCACCACTACGTGGAGTTGAACATCAAATTGACCTAGTACCCGGAGCAGCCCTACCCAACCGGCCGGCTTATCGCGTGAGTCCAATGGAAGCACGAGAACTTGAGCGACAGGTACAAGAGCTAATGTCTAAAGGCTACATAAGGGAAAGCCTTAGTCCATGCGCCGTGCCCGTGCTACTTGTGCCTAAGAAAGATGGTACTTGGAGAATGTGTGTCGATTGTCGAGCAATCAACAATATTACAATCAAATACCGCCATCCAATACCAAGGCTCGATGATATGTTAGATGAATTGAGTGGATCCACAATCTTCTCCAAAGTTGATCTTAAGAGTGGATATCATCAAGTGAGAATGAAAGAAGGTGACGATTGGAAAACCTCTTTCAAGACAAAACAAGGCCTCTACGAGTGGCTCGTTATGCCCTTCCGTTTAACAAATGCTCCGAGCACCTTCATGCGACTTATGAACCAGGTTTTGCGTTCTTATATAAGTAAATTTGTCATGGTATATTTTGATGATATACTCATATATAGCAAGAGCTTGGGTGAACATATTGAACACTTAGAATTAGTGTTACAAACGCTTCGAAAGGAAGGTCTTTATGCCAACCTAACGAAGTGCGTCTTTTGTACTGATAAATTGATATTCCTAGGCTTTGTAGTAAGCTCACAAGGACTCCAAGTTGACCAAGATAAAATCAAAGCCATCGAAGAGCGGCCTACACCAACTAGCATCAGACACATTCGGAGTTTTCACGGCCTAGCAAGTTTTTATTGACGATTTGTACGAGACTTCAGCACTATAGCAGCTCCCTTGACGGCTGTCATCAAGAAAGATGTGTCATTTCATTGGGGAGAAGCACAAGAAACCGCCTTTAAAACCTTAAAGGATCGCTTGACACATGCCCCGGTTTTAGTGTTGCCTAACTTTGACCAAACGTTTGAAATTGAGTGTGATGCTTCAGGTTTAGGAATCGGAGCTGTCTTGACTCAAGGAGGGAGGCCCGTAGCCTACTTCAGTGAAAAACTCAGTGGCCCCACCCTCAACTATCCTACGTATGACAAAGAATTATACGCCTTGGTCCGATCGTTAGAAACATGGCAACACTACCTTTTGGCGAAAGAGTTTGTCATTCATACGGACCATGAAACACTAAAGCATCTTTGGGGACAAACCACACTCAAGAAGAGACACGCAAGATGGTTAGAATTGGAGACTTTTCCATACATCATCAAATACAAGAAAGGCAAAGACAATGTTGTCGCGGATGCACTATCAAGACGCCACGCGCTTATAACGACTATGGAGGCTGAGGTGTTTGGATTTGAACACATCAAGGATCAGTATGCTGAGGATCCAGACCTTGGGGAAACCTTTGCTCAATGCCAACAAGGAGGGACCGGATCTTACTATCTACAAAATGAATTTCTTTTCCGAGACAAGCGACTTTGTATCCCACAAGGTTCAATGAGGGATCTTTTAGTCCGAGAAGCTCACGGTGGAGGACTCATGGGACACTTTGGAATCGACAAGACCTTAATCACACTCAAGGAGCACTTTTATTGGCCGCACATTAAGCGAGACGTTGAACGCCATTGTGCTAAGTGCATTGTTTGTCTCAAAGCAAAATCAAGGGAAATAGTTCGTTTACATGGGCTACCAAGAACCATTGTGTCGGATCGAGACACAAAATTTCTAAGCCACTTTTGGAGGACACTATGGAAGAAGCTCGGCACTAAGCTTCTCTTTTCCACCACCTGTCATCCCCAAACCGATGGTCAAACGGAAGTGGTAAACTGTACCTTATCTAGCTTACTTCGGGCTAGTATTGGTAACAATTTAAAGAATTGGGTTGAGTGTCTACCTTTGGTTGAGTTTACTTATAATCGTGCTAACCATTCTTCTTCTAAGTTTTCGCCTTTTGAAGTCGTATATGGGTTCAATCCTCTCACGCCCCAAGACCTTGTTCCTTTACCAATGACCGATCAAGTGAGTCTCGATGGCATCACCAAGGCCGAACTAGTCAAGAAAATCCATGAGAAGGTCAAGGAAAATCTTAACAAAAAGAACGAATGCATCAAACGCCAAAGAGACAAGGGACGCAAGAAGATGGAGTTTGCACCTGGAGATTGGGTTTGGCTCCACATGCGGCTTGAACGATTCCCAAACAAACGAAGCTCCAAGTTAGCACCAAGGGGAGATGGCCCGTTCAAGATCATCGAGAAGATCAACGATAATGCCTACCGTCTTGAGTTACCCGGTGAGTTCCATGTCACTCCAACCTTCAATGTTAGTGACTTGTCTTATTTTGATGTAGGTGAACCAGATGTAACGAGGGAACTTTTTCAAGAAGGGGAGAATGATGTGGACATCCAAGAGGACCCTATCAAACAGACCAAGATACCACCACTAAGAGGAGGGCCGATGACACGAGCAAGAGCTAAGAGTTCGCAAGGGTTCAAGAAGGCCGTTAGCCTTTGGCTCGGTACGAACCAAATGGACATAAACAAAGAGATCACCGAGCCAATAACACCTCCACTCACTCCCAATGATCAAGGAGTATCCACAAGTAATCTTGGAACACAAGCAAACAACATTACTCCTCAAAACGAAGATTACTTGCACAACACGAAATGGCCTCTCATGCGGACAAAGAAAGTGATTTCACTCTTTGTCCTTTCATTGGCATGTTGAGGCATAAAGACATCACTAGGGATTGTACTCTTTTTCCTTGCCATTGGTTTTATCCCAAGAAGTTTTCCAAGGAAGGTTTTAACGAGGCAACAACCAAGTGGTGCAAGTGGTTTCAAAGGTATTCTTTGAAGGGACGAATTGATCAAGAAGCCCACCATGTTTCTAGTTCAGTTCTAAGCCTTAAAATGACAACTATTGAAGTCCACTTAAGCCCAATAAGGAGCTGGAGGCGCACCAAGAGTTGCCCTAACCATTTGAACCAAGCATCCACCTTAATGCTCCATTAGCTCCATGTTTTAAGGAACCTTTTTTTATTTGTTAATTGCTTTTGCTTTTAGCCATGTTTCATGGGCTTTGTTTGTGTATTGTTTATGTTCTTTGTTTGCTGTAGTTTGTCATATTTGTAACCTAGAGGCCGAGCCTATATAATGGACTCAACATCCTCAAGGAAAGGACACACTTGAATATCAAACAACTCAGTTTTCTATCTAAGCTTTAACCGCTTAAACCTATGTTCTCTCTACTTGTTTGTGCGAATCCTGATTGCTCGAGTTTTTACTCGATACACTTAACCACAAGGTAGTATATAACGAGATCGATCCACAAGAACCAATGGTACACTAATGATTTACGAGACTTGTAATTAGCTATAGCAGGATTGGTTTGATTGTTTTCTTTCAAACTTGTAAACAAAATGCAATAAACATAAAATGATTGATTTATACGATTTAAAAGGCATTAGGCCTTAGGGCATTTCAGGTTGTCAATGGCTTAACGAATAATTTTAAGCATGGGATTTAACACTCTCAGCACCGTTCTAGAACATGAACATAAGATGGATTAACCCACTCTCGTGGCCTTAACCCCTAAACTTGACTACTTGAAAACTAAACTCTCGTTTGATTTCTCCTAGCCAAATTAGCATTAACAAACAAGTTCACTAAGTTCACAATGATGATCTAGCATCAACTCTCGCAGGCTAGAGATACAAAGCTCAATTCATAAGGTTCAAGTTCTCTATAACATGATTAGTGCTTATAGAACAACCTAGAATCAAGACTAAGGTAGCTACTCTTAATCTAGCATTAAGAACACATGAATCAAAGAACCTATGGATTAGAAACCCCAAATCTCTATCAATTCATCAAGCCATCAATTTCCTTCAAGAACCCTAAAACCTAACTATGAAATTACTCACACATAATCAAAGAAACAACAAAGTAAACCATAGAAAGCATAATAGTATTGAAATAAACAAAAAATGATACAACAAAACTTCTCCAAGTGTTTGATAGAAGGAGGAGCTTGGAAATCCAAGAAAAATGTCTAGAATAGTGTTTTTAGGCGTCAGAAGCTTCAGGAAAATAAACTGATCGATTTTGTAGGTTTAGGTGGGATATTTATAGACATAGGTGTAAAATGGAGTAGGCGGCTGGGAGGATCGGTCGATCCACAAGTCGGATCGATCGATCCCTAATTTCCGGATATAATATCTTCAAGACGGCTGGCATGGTGATCGGTCGATCTGCATGGAGGATCGGTCGATCCTATGTTGTTCTTCATTTCGTCATCACGCCTGATCGACCGATCTAGACGTAGGATCGGTCGATCTTGTGTGTCCGGAGGGAGTGTCCGTGGAGCATGGATCGGTCGATCTGACCATGAGATTGACCGATCCTTGGTTGCGTTCTTGGAGTTGTTTGGATCGATCGATCCAAGGTTAGGGTCGATCGATCCCTTTCCTTTCCGTAGCTTTTAGGCTTCATCTTAGCCCGAACAATCCCGAAACCGTCTTATTCCAGCTTAACTCCATAGAACCTGTACAAGACTCAAAACAAAATAGAAAAGACTCGAAAACTAACAAAAGACATGAAACAAATACTAAAAACAAACCAAAAAGCAATCAAAAGTACAATACATCAACTCCCCCCAACTTAGACTTTTGCTTGTCCTCAAGGAAAACAAAAAATCTAAACCAAGAGAAAAGGTTTGAAAAACCTGAGAATTCATAAAATCTATAGGATCATGTCTTCAACCAAATGCTTGCAACCACTTTCACCAAGTTCATATCAAACTGTACTACATTATACTTCGCCATAACCGTAGCAAATGTATGAAATCCCAAGATCATGTAGAACTTAACATTTAACATTTATTAAGAAATGCGTGTACTCTCACAAAGGGAATATCTAACATGTTATGGTCTAGGTATGAAGGTTGATATTTGGTGGCTCAAGTGTTTTGGGTTCTCCAGCAAAGCAAACGGATGCAAATCATTATGCAAAATCACAGTGAGACAAAGACCAACTAGGAAGTACATAACTCTCTTTTCGCTCGGATCCTTCTAACCAATTCAAAACCCCTAAGTATGAATATAAAGATTTTTTTTTAGATGCTGATGAAACACATTAATGATCTCAGACCTTCTCTGTTCTCTTTTCACTCCTTTCCCATCTCGTTTATTTTCGTTTTTCTCTTTTTTTTTTTTTTTTTTAGATGGGGGAGCGGGAATGAGGAGTCTTACAAAAGCTGCATCAAAAGAAATCTTGACAATGAATGCTCGTCATACTCATAAATACATCTACTAAACCACATGGCTTAATCTCGTCCAATGACGGTATGCAAACTAACTACTACCACAATCCTAACGAAAGGAAAGCTATGTCGGTCCGTATACTCCATAGTTTTTGCACATGAATGCACATGACAATGGCTATAAACAGATGCATGTGGTTTGAAAAATGGAAATGGTAAGGGGTGTGGTACTAGACTAAAAATAAGTCTAGCCATTTGGAGTTAACAAAGGCTAATATAAATAATGTAAAGAAAACTCCAAATGTAATTCCATTACATGATTATCAATCCCCTAAGTGAGATATATTAAGTCCATATTAAGTTCATATATATATGATTAAGCTCAAATGATAGGGATTTTCATAAAATGATCAAGTTATGGATTTTTCTGCGCTTCCAAGTTATCCTTAAACAAGGCTAAGCAGTTTTAAGACAAAATGATCTCAAACATGTTGCAATTCCAAAAGATAACAAATTCTCATAAATATTTTGACTCAATAAAATATTTAAAATTCCAACAAAGTTTTAATAAAAATCCAACAAAGCTTTAATAAAAATAAAACACACCAAAATAAAAGAAACAAACACAAACGTCATTAGTAGATAAATGGCATCCTCCCCCGAACTTGCTTTTCACCGTCTCGGTGTAATAACAAAATTAAAAGAAGAATGCCATACATAAAGAAATAAAACCAAACGTCCTAAAAACAAAATGATATAAAACAAGGGATAGAAATAACCACAAGCTCAGTAGTCGCGGGTAGAGCTATCGCTGGAGCTCTCTCTCCTGCCTATGTTCCTCCTGCTTCTGGGTAAGCAGAGGTCGCTATACTGTGCTGAGGAATGCTCCACCGGTGAATGAGAAGGTCCAGCTCGGTCTTGAGTTGCCTTGGTCCTCATCTCATGTATTTTGCCGATAGAGTCGGACTCTGTGCCCTCAGAGTCATCAGCATCCTCAGCTTCCTCAGTATCCTCACCTTCCTCAATATCCTCACCTTCCTCAACTTCAGCTTCAGAGCTTTCGTCATCTTGTGTCGGTGAACCTGAAGCACAAGAACAAGGTTTGATCTTCTGGATCGCCCTCCACATTTTCCTCATCATGGAGTTGTTCTTTTCTGCGATTTGATGATCCACTGAAGTTGCTGGTCTGTGTCATCTGCAGGAGGGCTGGGCGGTAGGCAGTACCGGTTGGGGCTGTGAGGCAGCAGCTGCTGCGGCTGAGGCTCCTCTACTTCTTCTTCGATATCAACCTCAGCCTCTTGCATCTCGTCATCGCTATCGCTTGGCTGTGGTGCTGCTTGTGTTGATGTACGATGGCGACGAGAGAGTGTCCGTGTGTTGCCAGAAGGGTCTGGTATCAAGTGCTCCGGACCTAGCAAAAACTCCAAATTTTCCTGAGATAGGAGTGAAGTGTTACCTTGGTTGGGTAGTCTGTAGAAACAGGTCGTCCCGTTGCGATCCCAATACATATAGACATCTTTCTTGTTGAGTACATGGCAGTTAACTAGATGTCTAATGTCGACTCTCCCGTATTTGTTCTCAACTTCTTCCCTCCTGAGATCAATCTTCGTGTGTTGAAAGATTGGGGTGAGGATGTTGCCCACACAACATTCCTTTGGAGGTTTTCCCTTGATCTTCTCAAGCATATCGCAAAACACAGCTGCATAGTTGACGGTAGGTCCAGGACTCTCCGCGTACATAGGTAGGAGATGCTTCACGCCATAAAACAGCATCCCTAACTCATCATCTCTAACCGCCCCTGATTCCTTTTTAAAGAAGAAGGTGTTGCTGATGATCTTCACAGCAATTCTCAATACCGGATTCCTTATCGCTGCAATCTTGGCTTTGCGCGAAACATAATCACCATGAGCAATCAAACCCCAGAACTCATTTGCAAGTCGTCTGTCAATCTTTGGGAACGAGACATCCTCTCCTTTCTCGAATCCGTAGATATCACAAATTTTATGAAGAGTGTATCTGTAGTGCTTCTTGTTGAGGAAGAAACTGAAAGTACCCTCGCTCGCTATCGGTGCGTCCGGGTTTTTGTAGGTGAGCCGACAAGTGGCAAGAAGCTCCCTCACCAATCTTGGATATAACGGCTCGTTGAGCTTCCAAAGCATCCCAAACCCCATATTCTCAAAGAGTGACGCCGCATCCTCTAGTAAACCAAGATCCGCCAAAGTAATATCACATCCCATTCGGGTGGGCATAAGCTTGACTCCTCTCATATCTGCCAAGAATTTGGTGTCGTGAGCATCCCATTTTCCCGTGACTGGTCTGAGTAGAGGATTCTGGTTATGGGTCGTCCTGCGCCTCTTTCCTGGATTGCGGGAGCTTCCGGCTTGATCCATATCCTGTACGAATCCAAAAACTATTCTTTAAGCCATTTTTTTTTTCAAGTTATTATACAACAATATGCAATAAGAATAGAGGACCCAACCAATATCGAAACCATTTTGAAACAACCAATATCGAAACCATTTCATTTTGAATAATGAACCAAGTAACAACATAATCAAATTATTAAAGCCAATCAAAGCAAAATAATATGACTTTTATGCATTAACATTTAATTTGGTTCATTTTTTCATTTTTGATGAATAGTTATAAATCAAATCAAAAATTTCACTCCAATCTAGCCATTTCTAATGCAAATTGAGTTTCCCATATCATCCTAGACAAGAATATAGCATTTTTCCATCATTAAACATCCTAAAACTCAAACAATAATGATTTGGAGCAAATTCACTATTGGAAACCTAAAATCTCGAATTGGGGATTGGGAGATTCGAAGCCATACCTTTGCAGAGAGTTAAAATGGTTACCAGAATCAGAAAGAGGAGGAGAAAATGAGTGGATTAGCACCAAGAATCACTAAAAACCGTTAAGATTTGACAAAGTTATGATTGAAAGAAGTTTTTGTTCTTTGTGTTCTTCAAAATCGCAAGAGGAGAAGAGACTGATCGATTTTCTTGCAAATCGATCGATCCCTCATGTTTTATGATTGAGTTTTGATGTTTTTCGGTTTGTTTTAAGTGATTTTCGGTTTCGCATACCTGGGATCGATCGATCCGTCTCCCGGATCGATCGATCTCTTGCTGTTTGGTCGTTTGTTCGTGGATCGTTCGATCCTGGTTCCGGATCGACCGATCCAAAACCTTCGGATACTTTGTTGAATTTTAGCCGACTTGCTTGGATCGATCGATCCAACGTCTGGATCGATCGATCCCTTTCTGTAATACCAAAATTCAAACGTTTAAGCACTGGATCGATCGAAACCGTATGGGATCGATCGATCCCTTCACTCACAGAGAGTGGATTGAAGCAATATGCATAAAACTTAAGATCAAAATAGGAAATGAAAAACTTAGTAATATTTACAAGATACCTGGTGGGTTGCCTCCCACAAAGCGCTTATTTAAGGTCATTAGCTTGACCGTCATGGAGTTCTAAACTTGGTTTGGAGGATCCTCGAGAAGGATCTTTGTTTTCTCGTTCATTGTCGAATCTGCAAGGTACGGTTTGACTCTCTGACCATTTACAGTAAATGGTTCTCCCTTTTTGTCCCAGAGAACCACTGCACCATGCGGTTTTACCTCCTTGATGGTGTAAGGACCGGTCCATCTCGACTTTAGTTTTCCTGGAAAAAGTTTAAGGCGAGAGTTGTAGAGAAGTACCTTATCGTTCTCTGAAAGCTTCTTGAAGATTATCCTTTTGTCATGAAGAGCTTTAGTTCACTCTTTATAGATCCTTGAGCTTTCGTAAGCATTTAACCTGAGTTCGTCTAACTCGTTTAACTGAATTAGATGTTTCTCTGAAGCGGTCTTGATGTCGAAATTCATCAGTTTCATTGCCCACAGCACCTTGTACTCTAGTTCGACAGGTAGGTGACAGGACTTACCGTAGACGAGGTTGAATGGTGTGGTTCCAATGGGAGTTTTGAAGGCGGTTCTGTATGCCCAAAGAGCATCATCAAGCTTTGCCGCCCAATCCTTTCTCGATTTTCCTACTGTTTTCTCCAAGATTCCTTTGATCTCCCTGTTTGAGATTTTGACTTGGCCACTGGTCTGAGGGTGATATGGTGCTACCACTTTGTGTTTGACTCCATGCTTTGCCAACAGACTCGCAAAGATCTTGTTGATGAAATGCTTTCCACCGTCACTGATCACTACCCGTGGGACTCCAAAGCGAGGAAAGATGATGGTTTTGAACATCTTCAAAACAACTTGCCCGTCATTTGTTGGGCTGGCAAGTGCTTCCACCCATTTAGAGACATAGTCGACTGCGACTAAGATGTACTCGTTTCCATAGGATGCTGGGAAAGGTCCCATGAAGTCGATGCCCCATACATCGAACACCTCAACCTCGAGAATGAAATTTTGTGGCATTTCATTCCGCTTGCTTATGTTATCTTTCCTTTGGCAGGCGTCACACTTCGCTACAAACTCGTGTGCATCACGGAATATCGTAGGCCACCAAAAGCCAGCTTGTAAAATCTTCGTAGCTGTTTTAAAGGAAGCGAAGTGTCCTGCATAATCAGAAGCATGACAATGATAGAGAATACCATGTACCTCACTTTCGGGAATGCATCTTCTGAAAATCCCGTCTTTACACCTCTTGTAAAGAAATGGTTCATCCCAATAGTAGTGTTGGACATCTTTGAGAAACTTTTTCTTGGCATATCCTACAAAATCAGGTGGTGAAACATCACAAGATAAGTAGTTAGCCAAGTCAGCATACCATGGTAAATTTCCCTCGATGGTGTGCATGGTCATGAGCTCAGCCGCATTTCTGTTCTTAGATTGCTCAACCTCATAGACATAGTTATCTTCTAGTAGCGCAAGCTCTTCTCCTGGAAAAGCATCTCTCATTGGGACATCCTCTTCTACTCTTAGTCGAGATAAGTTATCTGCGACTCCGTTTTCGATTCCCTTCTTATCTTTGATTTCCAAGTCGAACTCCTGGAGTAGAAGTATCCATCTTAAAAGCCTCGGCTTGGCGTCTTTCTTTGTCAAAAGGTATCTCAATGCTGCATGATCAGTGTGGACTACAACTTTGGACCCAACGAGATAGGATCTAAACTTCTCAAAAGCGAAGACAATCGCTAGAAGTTATTTCTCGGTTGTTGCATAGTTGCATTGTGCGGCATCAAGAGTGCGGCTGGCATAGTAGATGGCGTGCATCTTCTTGTCTTTTCTTTGCCCTAAAACTGCACCTACAGCATAGTCACTTGCATCGCACATTACCTCGAAAGGTAGCTCCCAATCAGGTGGTTGCACAATGGGAGCGCTCACAAGAGATCCCTTGATCTTTATAAATGCCTTGAGGCAGTCTTCATCAAACTCAAACTTTTGATCTTTGCACAATAGCTGAGTTAATGGCCTTGCAATCTTTGAAAAATCCTTTATGAACCTTCTGTAGAACCCAGCATGTCCAAGAAAGCTCCTTATTCCCTTTACAGAATTTGGAGGTGGCATGTTCATCATCACATCGATTTTTGCTCTATCCACTTCAATGCCCTTTTCTGAGATCCTATGACCGAGAACGATTCCATCTCGCACCATGTAGTGATATTTCTCCCAATTCAGGACCAAATGTTTGTCCTCGCAGCGTTGGAGTACCCTGCACAGATTAGACAAACAAACAGCAAAAGATGTGCCATGCACAGAGAAGTCATCCATAAAGACTTCCATATAATCCTCAATCATTTCAGAAAAAATTGATATCATACAACGCTGAAATGTTGCTGGTGCGTTACACAATCCAAATGGCATTCTTCGATATGCGAAGGTACCATAAGTACATGTAAAAGTGGTTTTCTCTTGATCATCGGGATGTATCGGAATCTGAAAGAATCCCTAGTACCCGTCAAGAAAACAGTAATATTGGTGGTTTGTTAGTCTCTCTAACATTTGATCGATAAATGGAAGTGGAAAATGATCTTTACGTGTTGCAGAGTTAAGCTTTCTATAATCAATGCACATGCGGTTCCCTGTGACAGTTCTTGTCGGAATCAATTAATTCCTATCATTTCTAATCACAGTGACACCACCCTTTTTAGGTACCACATGGACAGGACTTACCCAAGTACTATCCGAGATTGGATAGATTACTCCTGCATCTAGGAGTTTGATGATCTCAGTCTTAACAACATCTCTGAGGTTCGGGTTTAACCGTCTCTGATGTTCAATAGACATCATTGATTCATCTTCGAGATAAATCCTATGCATGCAAAGGTTAGGAGATATACCTTTCATGTCATCAAAGGAATAGCCTATAGCTTTTCTGTACTTCCTCAGCTCACACAGCAGTAAGGCACTCTCTACATTGTTTAGTTCAGCATTGATTATAACGGGGTAAGTAGAATGAGGACCAAGAAACGCATACCTGAGCCCTGAGGGAAGCGGCTTGAGTTCCACCTTTGGAGCTTTTAGTTCACTCCAATCTCCACAGTCTTCTGAGGTAGGTTCATTCTCCTCCTTTTCTACTTCATCTTTGTCTAGCAAGGCGAATGCAACAACTTTACTCAGTTCAACCGGCTCGTCTAGAATTCTAGCGAAATCTGTTGTTGCTTCCTCAATGTATCCATGTTGATCCTCTTCCTTTGTCAAGGCGATTTGAAGTGGATCTTCAGTATTCATTTCCTCTAAGAGCTCATCAGCTAGCTCATCCATGATGTCAACCCAAAATGCTTGACCTTCAATAGTTGGTTTAGACATCACTCTCTCCATGTCGAATTCTTGGACAAGATCTCCTACTTGCAGCTTGATCAAGCTTCTCTTGACATCTATTAATGCACCAGAGGTGTGCAAGAAAGGTCTACCAAGAATAAGCGGGTCTTTTGGCACCTCATCCAGGCTAAGAACGATGAAGTCAGTGGGGATATGAAATGTCCCAACTCTCACGTAAACATTCTCAGCAATTCCAATGGGCAACCGCACAGAACGGTCTGCAAGCACTAGAGAGATACTTGTTGGCTTGAAGTTTGTGATCCCTAACCGCTTTGCAACTGAAAGCGGCATCAAGCTCACACTTGCACCTAAATCACACAAACATCTAGCAAATAATGAGTCACCAATTTTACAAGGCAAAACAAAACTACCTGGATCTTCTTTCTTCTTTGGTATTGTGTTTTGCAAAATGGCGCTGCACTCGTGTGTGATCAAGACAGCTCCTTCTTCAAGAGTTTTCCTGTTAGTCAAAATATCCTTGAGATATTTTCTGTAGATAGGAATATTTTGAACTAACTCAAGAAAAGGGAGCTTGATTTGAAGTTGTTTCATCACTTCATCAAATTTAGCATACTCCTTCTCTCTTTGAATCTTCCTTAAGCGACCTGGAAATGGCAACTTGGGTATGTACGGTGGAGGCACGAGATCTTTAGTTTCCTCGTCAAGATCAGCGATTTTCTTATCTGCAACTTCCTCACCTTGTGGTGCATTGAGAACCTCTGAATCATTCTCATTCTCAATGACATTCTCTGAGTCATCGAGAACCTCAACTTCTTTTCCTTTCTTCAAGATTGGTTCTACCTGTTTCCCACTCCTCAATGTAATGGCACTGACAAATTCTTTACCACTGTTGTAGTCTTTCGGGTTCGGTTGTGGTTTTCCAGGAAGAACTCCCATAGGTCTTGTAGAAGTAGAAACGGTTTGTGCTACCTGATTCTCAAGTGTTTTAACATGTGATGAAAGATTTTCAAACTTACCTTGGAGTTCGCTGTACATGTTTTCCACTCTTGAGTTGATGTCAAAGGCGTTCTTGTTCTGGCCATCGAGCAGTTGCTTAAGCATCGTTTTCATTTCGCTGTCATCGGACGATCTAGCTGGGGCATAGCTCACAGGAGCTTGAGCTGGTGCTTGATAACCTCTCTGAAAGTTGTTGAACTGAGGTCTTTGCTGAAATCCCCCTTGTTGAAAACCTCCTTGATTCTGAACTCTGTTTTCAAAAGGCTTGTTGTAGCCTCCTTGGTTTGGCACAAACGGTTTTGCTTGATATTGTTGCCCTTGTGGTCTCACTTGTGTTGGATACTTTTGGTCTTGGGGGTTCTCAACATTGGTGCTTCGGTATGAGAGATTAGGATGATTCCTATAGTTTTGGTTGAACCCTTGGTTTTGATAACCATTCACATAATTCAGCTCAACTTGTACATCCTCAAAACAGTCCCCAGATTGCTCTTGGTAACCTTGCTCTTGGTAACCCTGACCTTCTCCAGAATCATCACAATAGTTGACTGCTCTTTGTTCACGTCTTAGAAGTTGTTCCACCTTCGCAGTCAGCTCAGAAATCTGTTTTGATTCTCCTCCTCCAACGCTCCTCAAGGTCCTATCATAATCAACACAATGGTTGCTGTTGCTACCAGCAAGATTTTCAATCAAGATTAGAGCTTCCGGTTCTGTTTTTGTCATGAAGTCTCCATTGCTTGATGTGTCCAAAGCCATCTTGTAATTCTGGTCAATTCCTCTATAAAAGGTGTTGATGAGTGATTCAGGAGTGAACCCGTGATGAGGACACTCTCTTTTGTAGTCCTTGAATCTCTCCCAAGCTTCTTGGAATGACTCCGTACCAGCTTGTTGAAAACTCGAGATCTTGTTCCTTAGAAGCGTGGTCCTTGCTTGAGTAAAATATTGTCCCAAGAATGCAGCTTTGTAATCATCCCATGAACTAATGGAGTCTCTTTCTAATGATTTGAACCAACGTTTCGCTTTATCAGCTAGCGAAAACAAGAACAAACGACACTTAAAAGCATCGTCTGGTACTCCATTCATCCTGGTTGTTCCACACACATCCTCGAAGTTATCAAGATGAGTAACTGGATTTTCAGAAGGAAGTCCATGGAACTGGTTTTGTTTCACGAGATTCAGCAATCCCGACTTGATCTCAAAATCAGTTCTGTTGATTGGAGGATGTTGGACACCTCCTCGATACATTTGAGCATTGGGAGCATCATGTTCCCTTAAGGTCCTACGAGCAGGAGCAGGCCTTTGATAGTTTGGTGGTTGATGTGCAGCAACTCCAACTGGAGGGTCTTGTAACTCTCCACCATTGTCTCCATCGTGTGGTAAACCTCCAGGTGGTAACACATTACCTCCTTGTTCATGAGCCATTTGAGCTTCTCTTTCCTTAGCTAGCCTCTTCTTTCTTCTAATTGCCTTTTCAAACTTTCCAACTTCTTCGTGATATTCAACTAGGTGTGATGAACCTTCGCCTTGGGTCATATACCTTTAAAACATCAAAGAGGAAAAGGAAATGATTATCAGTAACTTAAAATAAAATGCAATAGACTAATAACTGATCCTAAATCTTTAGGTAACGCTATTGGTCCCCGGCAACGGCGCCAACTTGATTGCTCGAGTTTTTACTCGATACACTTAACCGCAAGGTAGTATATAACGAGATCGATCCACAAGAACCAATGGTACACTAATGATTTACGAGACTTGTAATTAGCTATAGCAGGATTGGTTTGATTGTTTTCTTTCAAACTTGTAAACAAAATGCAATAAACATAAAATGATTGATTTATACGATTTAAAAGGCATTAGGCCTTAGGGCATTTCAGGTTGTCAATGGCTTAACGAATAATTTTGAGCATGGGATTTAACACTCTCAGCACCGTTCTAGAACATGAACATAAGATGGATTAACCCACTCTCGTGGCCTTAACCCCTAAACTTGACTACTTGAAAACTAAACTCTCGTTTGATTTCTCCTAGCCAAATTAGCATTAACAAACAAGTTCACTAAGTTCACAATGATGATCTAGCATCAACTTTCGCAGGCTAGAGATACAAAGCTCAATTCATAAGGTTCAAGTTCTCTATAACATGATTAGTGCTTATAGAACAACCTAGAATCAAGACTAAGGTAGCTACTCTTAATCTAGCATTAAGAACACATGAATCAAAGAACCTATGGATTAGAAACCCCAAATCTCTATCAATTCATCAAGCCATCAATTTCCTTCAAGAACCCTAAAACCTAACTATGAAATTACTCACACATAATCAAAGAAACAACAAAGTAAACCATAGAAAGCATAATAGTATTGAAATAAACAACAAGTGATACAACAAAACTTTTCCAAGTGTTTGATAGAAGGAGGAGCTTGGAAATCCAAGAAAAATGTCTAGAATAGTGTTTTTAGGCGTCAGAAGCTTTAGGAAAATAAACTGATCGATTTTGTAGGTTTAGGTGGGATATTTATAGACATAGGTGTAAAATGGAGTAGGCGGCTGGGAGGATCGGTCGATCCACAAGTCGGATCGATCGATCCCTAATTTCCGGACATAATATCTTCAAGGCGGCTGGCATGGTGATCGGTCGATCTGCATGGAGGATCGGTCGATCCTATGTTGTTCTTCATTTCGTCATCACGCCTGATCGACCGATCTAGACGTAGGATCGGTCGATCTTGTGTGTCCGGAGGGAGTGTCCGTGGAGCATGGATCGGTCGATCTGACCATGAGATCGACCGATCCTTGGTTGCGTTCTTGGAGTTGTTTGGATCGATCGATCCAAGGTTAGGATCGATCGATCCCTTTCCTTTCCGTAGCTTTTAGGCTTCATCTTAGCCCGAACAATCCCGAAACCGTCTTATTCCAGCTTAACTCCATAGAACATGTACAAGACTCAAAACAAAATAGAAAAGACTCGAAAACTAACAAAAGACACGAAACAAATACTAAAAACAAACCAAAAAGCAATCAAAAGTACAATACATCAAATCCCAGCAAGTGAAGGACCCTCAGTCGTATCACAAGCCTTCCCATAGCTTGTGTGGTCGATTATCAATCCACAGACCCGCTCCTAAAGCCTTTGATTACACCTTAGTTCCCGAACAGCAACCGCACGGTCATTCGGAAACTTACCTTGTCCGAAGCTTGTATCAGTGAGGCTTTCCTTTGGTCTGGCTCTCCAAATGATACTCACAAGGTGAAGTTTAACTGGGATATTCTATGTTACCCGAAAGATGAGGGTGGTTTAGGGATGCGTAGGCTATGAGATTTGTCCTGTTTTATGCTTTAAGTCTCATTTGGCGATTGTTCTCACTATCGGGCTCTTTATGGGTAGCTTACATGAATCATTACTTACTTAAATATGAATAATTTTGGGATGCAACAGCTGGTACTCTGGGCTCATGGTTTGGAGGAAGCTTCTTAAGTTGAGAGACCAAGCCACATTTTTTTGGTTTGATGATTGGTTAAAGAATGGTAAGCTCATTGACAGAAAATGTGACTATGGTCCTACTTATCTCGGACTTCCGCGTAATGCAATGGTTGTGGGTGGGGTATCGGCTAAGGGCTGGAATTTCTAGAATAGAAGAGTTAGACAGCATCAATCACTTCTTTCTATGATCCAAACAACACCACTACGGTGTCCTGAAGCGGGTAGAGATGTAGTTTTGTGGAAGCATGGAGACATTACCACGAAGCTTTCTCAGCTGCATGTATCTGGCAGCAATTACGGCATGTTAGAACAAAGGTCCCCTGCAGTCGTGTGATCAGGTTCAATCAAGGCGTGCCACGGTTTGCGTTCATTTCTTAGCTTGCTGTACAGAACAGGTTAGCGATGGGTGTCCGAATGCGTGCTTGGGGTACTATACAGAACAGTCTTTTTTGTGGCGAGCGAGATGAATCTAGAGATCACCTCTTCTTCGCTTGTCCCTATACGTACACAATATGGGTAGAAATTGGTGGATGTATCCTTGCTAACAGAATAAACTTGGACTGGCAGCTCACGTTCACACGCATGCTCTCAGCTAAGCTCTACGTAATGGACTTTATCCTCATTCGACTGAGCTTCCAAACCACTCTCTACCATCTGTGGCGCGAAAGAAACTTCTGCCTCCACCAGAAGCCATGGATCACATCGGATTAGCTAGCGTGCACAATCGAAAAGGCAATTCGGAATCGTATGGTTCCTTTAAACTAGAAACTCCCCCCCCCCAAGCTTGAGGGTATGTTTCGTAAATGGTTTGAAACGAGGCGCACCTAGTTCTTTCAAATTTTTTCTAATCGCATAAGTATTTTTTCGCTTTTCTTTTTCTTTGAACATAAACTTTTTTGTTGAGCAGTAAATTTGAAATTTCAACCAAAAAAAACTTAACTAAATCTAAAAATGTAAAATATTGTGATTATATAATTGAAATTTAAAATTAATTTGTAAAAATTATATAGAGTAAATAAAAATAATTATTTTACTAAATAAAAATAACTATCTTAATTAAAAGATACTTTACATTTATTATTGTGCATAACACCTATTTAGTTTTGCTATTCTTAATTCATAAGTCATTTAAAATATAATTATCAAATTTAACTAAATAACATAATATTAGCTATTTAATATTAATTTATACATATATATATATATATATATGATCTAAAATCTTAAATAAATCCAACAAAATCTAAAAACGAATTATTATATACTAAAATTCAAAATCATGTTTAAATTTTTTATTTTTTATATTTAAATTAATTATTTTTAACTTTTTATAAAAAAATTAAAACTCAAAACATTTTTTGAATTTTTGAATTTTAATTTATTAACTAAGGAGAAAAATGAAATTCTTGTTTAACATAAAAATAATATTTCCAATCTTGTAAATTATAGGGTAATTTGTAAAAGTTTCACAAAAGTTAAGGTATCCTATCAAATTATCCCTTTTAAAAATGAATGGAAATTTGTTGAATTGGTCTTGAGAATTAGATCGAGTTGTCATATATTTCGCTTAATTGAATATTAGAAGAATGATTATCTATTGTTTTCGTTTTGCATCTTGGGTATAAAGAACAAAGCGGTATTAACCACTCCTTGCTTTCAATATTTTGTTTGTGTCATGTCGTCCAAAGAAATGAACAAGACATAGACACGTGGATTAATTTTCTTTCATCAATTAACATCCCACATGTTTGAACCAAAAAAAAAAAAAAAAAATTAACATCCCACCAGTTACGTTTCTTTAGACATATTTAAATTTAAATCTCTACTAAAATGTGTTTAGTGTGCCAAATTAAAAACAACAGACTTATATCACCCAATTAAAAAAAAATCAACGTTATTTGGATTGATTAATAAATCTTCGTCCTCAACATCTTGTTAAATTATTAAATCGCATAGTACCTTTACTAATTAATATATAATCAAGAAAAAATTTATATCATTTTAAAATTACAGTAAAACCTCTATAAACTAATATACGATAAATTAATATCTCGCTAAATTAATATTTTCTTCTAATCCAAAATATATAATTTCATCCAAATATCATTTTTATAAATTAATAAACATGATAAATTGATAAAATTTTATAAAATACATTAGTTTTAATATTATTAATTTATAGAAACTTTTACTTTAGATTTATATTGAGTTGGATGGTCGATTGGATAAGAAATGATTGTTGTAAATGATGTCGGCAGTTACAAGTGTAATAAATGATAAATGAGTTTGTAACAAATCAAATTGGACATGAACTCAATATACACTTATCTAAGAGACCACCGACGAATCCTTTGTGGGTCTTCCACAAAAGTTTATTTCGGTTTCTATCTTATTCGTCCAATGCTTTGAATGTGAACCCACGTTTCAACACGTGTTTCATACTTTCATTAATCTACATTTAAAAAAAATATATATATACTAAACTAAAGTGGTTAAATTTTATCAAAAAGTCGAAAAAATAAAATAAAATAATGAATAAAATCTAATACTAATTTAGCTTAAAATCAATTGACGTGTCACTAAGGTTTAATTCAAGTTTTAAGGTCTAGTTCAAGTTGGTCTTTTTTTTTTGGTAAAAGGTCTAATTCAAGTAGGTAAAGAAATGAAAATCTTTGGTTCTGCCATTTCCCCCCACGTGCCACTATTTGTATGACGGCTAGAGAAAGACATGTTGGATTGGCCGGAGACTCCGAACTATATAAGCCTCTCTCCATTGCCTCTAAACTATATAGCAAATAAAAAAAAGAAAGCAACAAAACCATTTGATATTTAACAGTGAACAACACAAATACAAGCGTGGCGAGCCAACGTGAGACTAACGAAGACATTGGCAATGGCCAATATTACTACAACGCTGAGGAAATAACAAGAATCATTAACGAGCCAGAATATTATCCACCGGGCTATAACTTGTCTGCCACCGCGATTTCTTCCATGGTGTCTGTGCTGACCCATGTTGTCTCCGGTGAGACCGAACCTTCGCCTTCCGCCACGTGGACTATGGGCCATAAAAGAGAAAGGGAAGAGTTCACTTTGCCTCCTCGACCATCGGTTACTAGTTCAGCTGGTATGTGTGTTCTTCTAAACCCAATTAACTATTGTTAATAAAATTACTAACAAACAAATATGTATAAATTATGATAATCCGTTGAACATCTTAAGTAGCAAGAAAATCTAGATTTTTTATGAGTTTTGAGATTCTAACGATTATCCATATATATAAATAAAATCCGTAGAACATCATCTTAAGTAGCTAGAAAATCTAGACTTTTATGAGTTTTGACATTCTCCAGGTTATATATACAGTAAAACCTCTATAAATTAATAATATTATGACCAATGTATTTTACGAAATTTTATTAATTTATCGTATTTATTAATTTAGAGAGGTGATATTTGGGTTAAAATACCAATTTGGGACCGGAAAATATTATTAATTTAGCATGGTAATAATTTATCGAGTATTAATTTATAGACGTTTCACTGTATATATTAAAAAAATTCTTATTATTTTAATATATATATATATTTGTTTTTTAATATGTATATATTGATATATAGTCATCTATGACCAAATAAAAAACAACCAACAAAACAGTGAATATGACAGAAGAATGTGAAAGCTCAACGTGCGTGGAGAAGCCAAAGAGATACAGAGGAGTGAGGCAACGACCATGGGGAAAATGGGCGGCTGAGATTCGAGATCCACACAAGGCGGCACGTGTCTGGCTTGGCACCTTCGACACAGCCGAGGCAGCCGCAAGAGCCTACGATGCAGCTGCGCTCCGGTTTAGAGGAAGCAAAGCAAAGGTCAATTTCCCTGAAAATGTTGGAACTATGGAGATTCAACAAGATTCTCACTTCTTGCAAAACTCGATGCAACCTCCTTTGACATACTTGGATCATCAATGTTCCTATGGGTATACGGAGCAACAACCACCATTAGTAAACATTTTGGAGTCAGCAGAAGAAGAATTTAACATTTTCACACAACCATGGACCGAATATAATCAATACAATTATCCATTTTCCGGTTAATTAACATATTTATCTAGACTCTGTATTTATTTTTATTCAGTCTGCAATCTCATTGTTGGATATGTCTTCGAGTGTTATGAATATATGGTTTCCCCAAAATACATTGGTGTATATAATTTTGTGATCAAGTAAGCAATTAGTGTGTGACTCTACATTGCACGAAAATGATCCTCGAGTTATCTTAAATCATATGTATTCCCTTTGGTAACATTGTTTTTTTGTTTTGTTTTATACATCTATCATTTTTATTACTTTTTTTTATATGATATCTTTTGTCGTCAACAACTCACACCTGCATGTTTCTGAATTTGAATTTGGGTTATGACAACACTATTAACTATTAAACCGCAAACACCAATCAAATTTTCTTTTCGTAACCATGTTGATCAAATAATAAAACAGACGATGAGGTAGACAAATTAATAAGACTTCTTATATAATTTTTAGTAACCATATTAATCATTTAATGATAATAAAACATAGTGAATATTAGCCTCCTGAAGTAGCTTCAAATGAAACACGTACAATATGTCCCACAGGCTCAATAATAGTCTCAAATAGACCATATGACTTTTAGAAGTTAGTGTGCTATCAATTTATCTCTGTACGGTCTGAGTTTGAGATAAACTAATATCCACTGGAAAGTCCAAATATCTTTTCAATTTATCAGTTGTTTTATGTTTTTTTTTTGTGCCCAAAGAAACTATTTTTTTTATTTGAATCGGATAATCATTTTTTTTTAGTCACTGTTCCTTATTGCTTTTTGCCACATTTCCTTCTCACCAAGAACTTATAAAAACTTATTGCATGTGTTGAGAAAAAAAAACTTATTGCACGACTAAAATTTGCATCATCAATCGTTTTCTTTCATTTCATTAATCTCTTCACTAAAAATTATATTATTGTTTTCCAAAACTACGAAGAGTTTTAATTTAATAAATGAAAAATTCCGTAAAAATACCAGACTATACATTAACGAAAACTTAGATTATAATTGATCTACTACTTAAATATATGTGGTTAGAGAAAACAATTAAGAGGAAATTCTCTCAAATAGCACCAAATGACAAATGATGTTTTTGTTCCATAATTAGCACACATTTTTATTTAGGACAAAAATAGCATTTTATAAAGTTCATAATTTAATATTTTTTGTTTGGGTTAACTATATTAGTATTTAGGGAGTTTTTAGGGTAGGGGGTAAGATTTAAGGTTTAGTGCTTAGGGTTTAGGGTTTTTTAAACCCTAAACCCTAAATCATAAACCCTAAAAATGTGAGGTTAAAATCTTTTAATAAAAATGGTATTTATGTCCTAAATGAGAATGTGTGCTAAATATGTCACAAAAACTATATTTTGTGCTATTTTTGAGAATTGCCCAAAAATTAATAGTATACTATTTTTATATGTTTTCACATTTTCAAAATGTGATTTGTCTCTTACTTAGGCATTAGCATCATAATACCCGGATCCAAAAAAATGATCTGAATCCGATCCAAAAAAAACCTACCCGAATCCGAACTCAAAATTTTAAAATATCCAAATGGGTTTTAAATTTGAAAACCCGAAAACCCAAATCCGAATTTGACCTATACCCGAACCCGAACAAATACACGGACATATCTGAAATACAAATATATACTAATAATATATTTGTAATAGTTATACTTGTAATAAGCGAAGTGTCCAAAATATTCAGAGTTTTTGGATACTTTTTTGGTATTTTCGGTTACTTTTGGGTATATTTAGGTAATAATAATCGTATTTTTTTTTTGGAATTTTAGATATTTTCAAGCAACTTAGTAGATTCGCATTTAAAAATTTTCGCTTTTTGGATATTTGGATAAATCCGAACCGAACCCGAACACGACTTAACCTGAACCGAACCCAAACCGAATTTTTAAAATACCCGAACAGATCCTAAATTTCTAAACTCGACCCAACCTGATCCCGATCCGAGTACCCAAACGTCCATGCCTACTCTTATCAATTATACATATATATATATATATATATATATATATATATATATATATAACCAATAATAATGCTTATCAAATATTAAGTCTCTGATGTGTGTCATCTACAGTACAACAGAAAATAAAACGTTATTTTCTAATGCAAGTAATTATTGTGTGAATATTATATTTAATTAAAATGTGTTAAGAATGGATAATGATTATCCCATAAAACCGATATTAACTTCACCGACTCACTCTTCACTCACCGACTCATATGTGTACATTAGTGGCATAAGAATACCATCACTTGACTTTCAATTATTCATTCCCTTTCTACAACACTTTCTCTCTCTAAAGTTTACATGTGCTCATATTTATACATACATACTCTATTATAAGTTATTATTTATAACACGTTATCAGCACGAGTAACCTCTAGATCTCAGATATAAACAAGTTTCTACCCGATCAAATCCTTGAGGTAATCTTTAAATTATGTTTAAATTATTTTAAACTTATTTATTTATAGGTTGATAGGCACTGCCTTCCCCAAACCGATCGTTAGATAGGCTCTGCCTTCACGATCATGATCATATGATATACTATGATCATATGGATGGCTCTGCCTCTTCCAAAGACTATATTTAATACATGTCTTTATTATATTTATGGAGTAGAAGGTTATACCTCCTCCTTGATCTAATGGATGGCTCTGTCTCCTCCACAATCATATGTATGGCTCTGTCTCCTGAAGGATTGTGTTTAGTTCATGCATTTATTTGTTTTATGATATTTATATTTATAAATTTTAGTTATTTATTTATACGTTTGGTTATCTTTAATTTTTTTTTGAAGATTCTCATTAAACTTACGAAGATATTATTTTATTATATAGCTATTATATCGAATTTGGCAAAGCTTAATATCCCTGCTCTTGATGCTTTTGGGAAAAATTATTTGTCATGGGCATTAGATGCCAAAATATATGTAAAATCAAAGGATTTGGTTAAAACCATCAAGCCGTCGGAAACGACGACATATGAGAAAAAAGCAAAAGCCATGGTATTTTTACGTCATCACCTCCATGATGGTCTAAAAGATGAATACATCACGGAAAAAGATCCCGCAGATCTTTGGCAATGTCTCAAAGATAGGTTTGATTACCAAAAATATGTGATCTTACCAAAAGCCAAACATGAATGGCTAAATCTGCGATTTCAGGACTATAAAACTGTAAGTGAGTATAATTCCGCTATGTTCGGAATCACTTCAAGGATGATATTATGTGGAGAGAATGTTTCCGATTATGATATGATCGAGAAAAATTTCCAGACATTTCATCCTACAAATGTAGTCTTGCAGTAACAATATCGAGCAAGAAATTATACTCGGTACTCTGACTTGATGCAAGTCTTTCAAGTTGCTGAACAAAATAATGAGCTCGTGATGATGAACCATCAAACTCGTCCAACTAGATCAGCTCCACTGCCTGAAGTGAATGTTGCTTCATCCAGTTTTAATAATTGGCAAGGACGAGGATGTGGACGCGGTCAAGGCCGTGGTCGCAGTCCTGGAAGAGGTGGTGGACGAGGAAGAGGAAGGAGTTCTCATCTTAATAATTTCAATGCTGGAAAATCAAATAATTACCTTTATGTGAATGCCGGTAGCCGCGTTGTGAAAAAGCAAAGTGAAAATGTTTGTTATAGATGCGGAATGAAAGGGCACTGGTATCAAACCTGTCGTATACCAAAACATCTGGCCGATCTGTATCAAGCATCAAAAAAAGGAAAAAGAAAATGATGTTGAGGCCAACCTCATCTCTGATGAGTCTGGACCTTCTTTTCATGGCTTAGAAGATGAATATCCTCTCGATATTGCAGATTTCCTTGTTGATAATGGCAACGGGAAAAAGAAAGATCAAGAAGACATGATAGCACTATCTTTGTATCATATGAATAATATTTTTAAAATTTTTGAATAATGGTTTAGCTGTGATATATTTTAGCTCGTGTTTTTATAAGTTCGTTGTAAAATAGTTATAATGTAACTTTTATAAGTTTATGTCTTTAACTATGATAATGCATACTTTATAAATTTATTTCAGAAAATGTCAAACTTTGAGATTGAGGATGAAGATATATGTCTAGCAGACAGTGCTACGACTCATACGATACTCAAAGATAAAAAAATTTTCTCCTCTCTAAAAATAAAAGACTCTGCTAGAATCGTGAGTATTATTTCTGGAAATGCAAAGATTATCATAGGCTCTGGAAGAGCAAGTTTCTTAATACCAAGGGGAACGAAATTTGAAATAAATGATGCATTATATTCTCCTAAGTCTCATAGAAACTTGATAAGTTTCAGAGATATCCGCAGTAATAGATATCATATAGAGACTATGAATAAAAATGGCATTGAATATCTTTGCATTATAAAAGAGAGGAAACATATATTGGAAGAGTTGCCAATGTTATCCTCTGGCTTATATTGCACAAAGATTCACATGATCGCATCATATGCCACAGAATATTCTGATACATTTAAAGTTTGGCATGAAAGACTTGGACATCCTGGTTCAGTCATTGAAAAACCAAAAGATTTTTTAATCTTGTGAGTTTTCATGTGATGCATGTTCTCAAGGCAAACTCATCATTCGGCCATCTCCAGTCAAAATTGGAAATGAATCCCCAGAATTCTTAGAGAGAATACATGGTGGTATATGTGGTCTTATCCACCCATCATGTGGGCCGTTTCGATACTTTATGATATTAATTGACGCATCTAGTAGATGATCACATGTGTGTCTATTGACTACATGAAATACGGTATTCGCAAAATTTATTGCCCAAATAATCAGGTTAAAGGCACAATTTCCTGATTATGCCATAAAGAAAGTTAGGCTTGATAATGCTGGTGAATTTACTTCACAAGCCTTTAATGACTATTGTATGTTAATGGGAATCGATGTTGAGCATCCGGTTCCTCACGTTCATACACAAATGGCATGGTTGAATCTTTGATTAAACTGCTGCAAATCATTGTTAGACCGTTAATATTGAGAACAAAACTCCCAATTTCTATATGGGATCATGCAATCTTGCATGCTGCAGCATTGGTTCAAATACGACCAAGTGCTCAAAAATACATACTCCCCTTTACATTTAACATCTGGTCAAGAACCAAATGTTTTCCATCTCCGTATCTTTGGATGTGTGGTTTATGTTCCTATAACCTCACCTCAAAGAACAAAAATGAGGCCAAAACGGAGATTGGGTATATACGTCGGTTATGCATCGCCAAGTATAATTAGATATCTTGAACCAAAAACTAGTGATATGTTCACGGTACGTTTTGCCGATTGTCATTTTAATGAAGATGAATTTTTATCGTTAGGGAGAGAAATTAATCAAGTACCAAAAGATATTATGTGGTTTACACCATCTTTGGTACATTTTGATCCTCCTACTAAAGCACGCAAAATAGAAGTACAAAAGATTGTACATTTACAAAATATGGCAAATCAATTACCAGATGCGTTCACAGATAAAAAATCTTATATCCCCGCTGTAAATGCCCCATTAAGAGTTGAAATTCCAAATAATGAACTTGATGGAGTAAAGCAAATGAACCTATAGTTCAGTTGAAATGCTAGAGGCCAATGGGCTCTAAAGACAAAAATCCCCAAAAGAAAAAGAAAATGGGAGAAGAAAATGAAAAGGTTCTAGAGAAACCAGACAAAGAAGAAAGTCCTCAGGGAGAAGATAATACAGAAAAGTATGAGATTTCCATTAACTATGCCCAAGATGGAAAGTTATGGGCTAGAAATGAAATTGATGATGAAAATGAAATATTCTCCTTTTCTGTATCTAAAGAGATTGATTATGAAAATGATGATCCAGATCTTACGTCCGTATTAGAATGTCAGAAATACATGATTGGGAGAAATGGAAAAGTGCCATGCAAACTGAATTATTCTCCCTCAATAAAAAAAATATCTTTGGACATGTGGTCACTACATCTGATGATGTAAAACCTGTAGGGTGCAAATGGGTTTTCGTGAGAAAGAAAAATGAGAAAAATAAAATTACATGATATAAAGCCCGACTTGTTGCACAAGGTTTTTCTCAAAGATCAGGAGTTGATTATGAAGAAACATATTCTCCGGTCATGGATGCAATTACATTCAGGTACTTAATGATCCTAACTGCATCTAGAAATCTAGATATGTACCTCATGGATGTAGTGACAGCATATTTATATGGATCACTAGATAATGATATATATATATATATATAGGGTCTGTCAGTAATTACTGAGATGAAATGCAAACAGATATGAAATCGGAAAGAGAAGAAGAGTGTAATTTTACAGAGATGAAATGGGAAAGAGAAAAAGAGAGTAATTTTGTTCTTTAATCTATTAATATTAACAGAGAGGGTGTGGATCCCACAGAGGTTAGTTCAATGCATAGAGTTTTTTTTCCCGGGAAGAAACGGCGACTTGATTGATAGGATCTGTCAAAAACTAATTATGATTATATTGAATAAAAAAATAGTAATTTATATATATATATATATAAGTCCTAAAAGGATTCAAAATCCCTGAGACACTAGACTCAAAGTCTAGAGATATATGTGCGGTCAAGGTACAACGATCACTTTACGGATTAAAACAATCTGGACACATGTGGTACAATCTCTTAAGCGAATACCTATTGAAGAAAGGGTATGTAAATAATGAAATATGCCCTTGCGTCTTTATTAAAAAATCTCCATTTGGATTTGTGATCATTGCTGTATATGTTGATAAACTTTTTGGAGGTATCACGGTTTTGTTTGGAGGAGATTGTAGACAAATTTTGCTGGTAATTCCACAAGGTAGTAGGCAAGATACTGTTTTAACAACAATTAACCGTTCATATCTGTGGCCAAAATGTGAAGTTTATTGTTTGGAACAAAACATGAGGGTTAATCCAGCCGAATTCAGGTTTGCAAAGTGGATTCTGGAAGTTGGAAACGGTCATACAAGTTGTCAATCATCTACATTTGGGAAAAGAGATGACAATGATGATATAGAAGTAGAGGAAGATCTCTTAGTTAGCACAGAAGGAGAACCATTGGCAAGTGTTTTTAAAGCTATATATACTGATTTTCAAAACCAGTATAAAAACCAAGATTATCTTCGAGGAAGAGCTATTTTAACCCCAAAGAATGACACAGTTGATGAGATTAATGAATATATCTTAGCTTAAGTAAAAAAGAGATTCAGTTGAATATTTGAGCTCAGATAGTATAGCTAACGATGACACAAACATAGAAGAAGCGAATCCATTGTACACTGTGGAGTATTTGAACAGTTTAAAATGTTATGGTTTGCCAAATCATAAGCTATGTCTTAAGAAGGATGTGCATGTGATACTTATGTGAAACATCAACCAGAAAGAAGGGCTGTACAATTGAACAAGGATGATGATAACAAGGTTAGGGAAAAGAGTAATTGAAGCAGAGGTTTTGACTGGTAAAAATACTGGTAACAAAATCTTGATACCAAGGATCATCATGACAACTGCAGACGTCAATTTCCAATTCGTTTGTGCTATGGAATGACGATTAACAAAAGCCAAGGTCAAAGTTTGGAAAAGGTGGGATTATATCTTCCTAAACCTGTAGTCACCCACATGCAACTGTATGTAGCATTGTCACGAGTTACATCGAAAGATAGTTTGAAAATCTCGAGCACATCAAAGGACAATAATACTGGAAACGTATTAACAAACATTGTCTACAAAGAGATTTTCAACAACTTACAGGGAAACAAGATAGGTAACGTATCTACAATTCTTTTCCAAATTTTACTGCATTGCTTTAAATAACAAACTAAAAATATGAAGGTCCGGAACATAAGGACCAGTGACCATCATTACAACAATGGAAATGAAGATATAACTACGTCAAGTAATATGTAAGTAGGAGGAATTAAGATTGTGTCAACATATTGTTATGAACAATATATAAAGAGCCGTAATTTATGAAAAAAATTATATCAACCTCGCTGCGGAATAGGCCGCTTTCAATGTGTTGGAAGAGTTTGTTTTCATTTTACTCTCCAGTGTTAACATTATGAAACATATTTTGGTGAGTTTAGTAATTCAGTTCTTCTTTAACTCTCATGTTGCAGTATGTCCCTCTCAATTTTTTCATCTCTCTGTTTACTGTAAATAAATTTGAATTTTTGAAAGACATAACCGACCCTTTGATTAAACTATTCTCTAACCATTATTGATTTGTTCACAAAATAATTCAGTCATCAATTCAAAATTACATTAAACTTATTACAATCATTTAAACTTTATCCTCTGTAGAAAAACCTGGAAGATACTGGAAATTGTTTCAAAGGATTTGGATGATGGAAACAACGGCAACCAAATGGAAGATTAACTAGAATGGGTAATAGTTTGACTTTCAATTAAAAAACTATATCCAGTTTGTTGATGTTTAATTGATCTGCCACTTATAGTGAACCAAATTCAAAACCATAAGGTCAAATCCAAAAGCAAATGCTTGTTTACTTAAATCTTCTTCATTACTAACGCTCCAAGTACTTATCTCTAACATTTAAAAACATGGACTCATCTCTCTATTCCTTCAGAATCATCTCCCAGGTTTTTCGTTCGACATATCTTTGAGTTAAACTGGGCTCTTAGCCACATATTCTTCCGTTAAGGGAAAGTTATCAAATTAAAACACACCAATATATTAATATATTATAGAGTAATAATTCCAAACTTCTTTATACTTATTTCATTTTTAAAAAACTATTCACTTTGTAAGAAAAACAGAAATAAATGGCAATTGAATTTTTTAAACCGTTCACCAGTAAGTGTAATTTGCGAAAGAGTGTTCTTAGCAGAAAACACCGACAGGCTATCACAAGTTTGGCTTCAATTAGAAAGTGTAAAAACCTTAATTAAATAACTACGTTCAGATTATAGATGTTAATTTCAACTATCACATGTACTGATAAAAAAAGCAACAAATATACAAAATTAAAGTATCTGTATAAACAACAAATATGTTTAAATATATACTTTCGGATTATACTATTACACATATTATGTTTCAGAAGCATTGATGGGTAAGTTTTAGAAAGAAATGTGTCTATTACAAAGAGATAACCATGCGTTTCAGAATTGAATATAAATTCAATCAACATTCAATTATTCTTACTATTCTTATGAGACATTTTAAACCAAAAATACCCACACACGAAGAAAATTTAATATCATCACATCATCGAACAAAACGCAAATACGAAGTAGACAGTCAATACAAAAACATACGTTTAAACATAATAGAAACATCCAAGACACATAAATAATACTACATAACTTCACACAAATTCATATCATACAAGTATGGTAGATTCAAACACCATTGCCGATTGCAAATATCACTTCACACCTTCATACCTCCATTCATTAACACTATCTTCAGGACGTTGATGCCAAGAATATGTAAACTGAAGACTAGAATACCAAATATATTTAACAAAAAAAAAATAATAACAAAAAAAAATCTAATTAACTCATACAACACATGATATTTGCTTCTACAAACAATAATATATGACCTTTAATTAGAACTTCGGCAACGCTAACTCTCACCACTTAACACTAATAGAAACCAATAATGAATAATCTTAGCTATTAAAGAATATCAGAACAGGCAATATAATTTATAAATGTAATATGGAGAGAAAATAAAATTATCCGCAAGCAGCATAGCATATGTTAAATATCAAACCTGAACTTAAAATCTTCAAACTCTTCATCATCCACATCCATTGTTATGTCAGAACATTCTTCATCATTAGTCAAGATTATCTCATCCTCTGCAAAAAAAGAAGACACTAATAAAAATTAACTACTCACCAAAACCCTTTACATGAATAATAAACAGTTACTTACCTAAATTCCGAGTTACTTTCCATAGCTTCAAAATACAAACAGTTGGAGCTTCACCCTGACTATACTTAAATTTCTTAAAGACTTATTTACTGTATTTCTTTGTATCAACACAAGGAAGATCCACACCCCTATTGATGGAGAATAAGTTTTTTAAAAAGAAAAATATTCCACAGACCTATAAAATGCTTTAAAAAAACCAAAAATAAACAACAAGGTAATACTTACTCTTCGTTCTTAAGAGTGAACTTTAAGTACTTATTCATCAAATACCACCTCGCTGGATGGTAGTCATTAACGGCGCTTCTAATCTCACAAACTTGTGCAACAACTCCCATTAGAGCATGTACATTGGTAGATACTCCCATGAGTCTCTCCAACTTTAAAAAGTAAAGTTTTAATAAAATAAAAACAATTGACCAATAAGTGAGAGACACATGAGAGGTGGGTATCTTGCACTATTGAGAAAGTCTCTCAGTTGAGAGACTTTCTCAATAGTGCAAGAGACCGATTTTTCATGTGTCTCTCATCTATTGGTTCTTTTTATTATTTTAATTAAAATATTATTTTTAAAAATTGGAGAGACTCATATGAGTCTCTACCAATGTACATGCTCTTACGTCAACTACGGAATGATATTCATCATAAAAGGAGAAAAAATTGTTAAACAAGCTAACAATTAATTAAAATACAAATCTGAAATACTAAATAGTAAAACATACTAAACCCTCAAACTAAAAACTACACACAATGGAACTCAGAAACTAGAGTGGAAAAATGCAAATTTAACAATTACCAAATGGGAATCGAGGCTTAATAGAACCGTTCAAAATATCATCAAACCGGGCATAGGTGAAATAATGTTTCCCACCAATACAATCGACTCTAGACACCATGGTCTCACGACTAAATACTATCTTCAAATCATGTCTCGTCCTGCGATTTCCTCCATCCAGGTCCATAACATCAAAATCAGTAAAAACATACCAACCACCTTCCAATACTACATCCTCCCACTTTTCCACAAATGATTGAAGAATTGTAGCTTCAATTTTATTGTCCTGCAAAGTTTACACAAACGTATTACCACATATATTTTAACAAAGTTATCACCCTCTATGGATACTAAAGTGTACCAGAACATTATATAATTTAAAATCCAAAATATTGGCATTAAAATATGGCTCAAAAAATGAATTAAAGAAGACAACTTTACGCTTTTTGCTCGTAATCACACAACAATGTAACTAGGCGTCATAAAAAAATTTCTATTTTAAAGCGAGCACTAAATCAAATAAACCAAGGAAATTTCAAAACCGAAAAACTACCATCAGAATAATGAAACAAATAGCAAGTAGCCATGGAGAAAAAACAACAGCTTATGGTACTTATATTATTATAAACTACCAAGGGGAAAATATTAAAGAAAAAAATAAACTTATTTTTTAAAACACGTTTTGAAATTAGATTTGTCTTAAAACATACCATAAACATGCTACAATATTACTTAACAATTAAAAAATAGTCAATGACCATTTACTATTGTTAACAAGCATTCCTTTTTAAAAAATACGATACAAACTAACCTCTTTGTCAGCAAGAATTAAGTTGAGAGTCAGGCCAAAACCCGAAACATACTCCATCCAGCTTCTCACAACTTTAACACAAACTTTATAGTTTACCAAAAACTTCTGAATCTAGGATACCAAATATACTCCAGCAATATCTTCTTCTTTAATATTGGATCCAGATAGTATATTTGGGATCTCTTTCGCAACAACTTTCTTATCAAACACATTACCAACACAAATACCAATATATTACTTTTACCAAAATTAACCCACTACAACACGCATCAATTCCCCTTCCTTCTACCACCTTCATCTCTCTAAACAAAAACCAGAAAACAAACCTAGAGATAAACAATGGCTCAATATGATACACTAAACAGTTTAACACCTTTTAAAAAATTTTGGTGTATCAGTGTCAAAGTTCTTCGAAAGTGGAGGTCAATTTCGAAAAATGGATTGGCGAGAATTGAAATGCTTTTGCAAGATGATGAGGTATGTGTTTTAGTAAACCTTTTTAAGGTTTATTGTCCCACATATTACGTAGCTTTCATTTTACTAAAGGTAAATGAACTTAGTTTATAAATAAAAGGGGAAAATTTTAAAACAAAGCCGTTCTTCGAACATATATTAGATCTGAATCTTAATAGGTGAAAAGAAGAAGTACAAATATTACTCTAATAATCATGATAATAGAATAACAAAATATATACATATTAATATGTTTATTTAAAGATTTATTTTTACTTTTTACAGGCAACAATTAAGAATCATCACATTGAGAAATTCGACTCAAAGATTAAAGTAGAAGATTATACATGTCTTCGTCACTCTAAAGTCAAACCAGCTACTGGAGGATATAGAGCTGCTGACAACGACTACCAAATTTTCTTCGAATCTGCAACCGAAATTTAGCCCATGTCTGGCCCTACATTTGATTTCTGGTTCTATGAAACACCATTTAAGTGGATACTAGCTGGCTCTTTAGACAACACTTATTTGATTGGTAAGATATAAAAAAAATGTTACTCGTGGAGAAAATGTATTTATACTACCTAATTATTCTTCCTTTTATAATTTCATATGTAATATGAATAATTATCTCCGTTGGACAACTACGAATCACATACCAAACCAAAAAGATTGGAGATTATGCCTCACTCTTATTCAACATTAGCAACCACAAGTAATATTACTTAACACTTCACAAAAACAATTAGATAAACAATCTCAAACATTAGTATTGGATTGGCAGGGGATACGAAATAAACTGTGTTGCATATGGAAAAACTGCGAAAGATATTAATGCCCAATTCAACAGCACAAACAATTCAACCAGAGATATAGTTGTTCTGAGATGGTGGGCGGTAAACAAAAACGGAGGTAATTAAAAAACACAAATATTTACAATTATGTAACTTGGTGGTTTTTAAAATAAAACTAACAAAGTAAAAATTGTAGATACCTATAATCTCCAAACATGCGGCCAAGTTAGTACTTGTTTTTTCAATCCAGATACACAGCAAGTCGAGTACTTCAAAACACAGTGAGAGAAAATATTTTATTTAATAGCAACAATTATACTTGTGGTTTTAAAACTAATGGATTATTGTTAATCATTAACAACCTGAACAATTCGGAGGAGAGTGAGGAAGACGACACATGACCAGATGATGACAAGGATGATTGAAAACACCAAAAATACAACGTCTAAAATTTAATGCAATGTTCTATTAGTACTTTTCCTTCAAAAATGTACCACTCTATTACCTCTGCAAGTTTGATATCAGAACACTACTATATAAATTTATAACCATATATGCGTAAACTTTTAATATAATTTTGCTTTTTCTAAAACACAATGAATATGACCGGTAATATGCAAAAACAAACAAAACACGTTATAGATTTTAAAAGTAAAAAGTGACGGAGAAGAGGTCTAATATGTAACAGTGAAGATAATAACGCCACGATAACTTTACAAAAATATGGGTGGAGCAAAATTAAATGCAAAGTAATAATCGAATTAAACTAAAATAAGGGTATTTGTAGGAAAACAAACAGAGGGGGGCAAATAGATAAACAAAATACACTTGCAATTCAACCAGAAAAATGCGTTTAAAAAAAATAAACTATTCGGATTTAAAACAATCAAAATAAATGGATAAATGCGTTTTCAAGCCACTAGGGAAAATAAAAACCATAACAACAGAGTAAAACTGTTAAACAATAATTTAGGAGAATACATATATATCCAATAATTAAACTATGAATATTAACAAATAATGTGAACTATAAGAGTATAGGAAAACAAAAAAAAAGACAAAATTAACATTCAAAGCATGGAAGGATGGGAAGGGGGAGGGGAAGGGGAATTCAGCCGGGGAGAAAACTGAAAAGGCTAAAGTCTACAGAAAAGGAAAACTAAACAACACAAGTAATATATGGAAAAATTAAAATAATTATTTAACAAAAACTACAATCAGAGCATAACCGCTGCAAACAAATACTATCAACAATCAATCTACACACAAAAAGGGTTGACGTTACAAAATTGACACAAACATAAATGCACCACTACATTTTCATAAACAAGGAGGGGAGAAACAAGACGTTAAAACAACCGAAAAGGAAAATAATCACATCAATTATAGATGTAAACGTAACATTAAAAACTCTACATAATAAAAAAAAAACAAAAATACAAATAACCCAACAGTCAAAATTAATAACTAATTAAAAACGACATTTAAAGGAAAAACATATAATGGACACACAAACACTAATCACAATAATTCAACAACTATAAATAATAGAAAATACACATACACAAAAATGCATAAACATCACAAATGTCAAACACACACAGAATCACGCACACAATCGCCTACATACCTCGACTCCATGGCCGCTTCACCACTCAAGCTTTCTCACTTACAGTAACAAGGCCAACCACAAATCAAAGTATCAGACAAATTCAGGTTCATCTTCAATACACTTCTTCTACAACAGTGCTTACAACTATGCTGAATAATATTCGATCGGTGTTAAACACCAATGATATTTCATTTGTGGATACAACACATATAGTTTTTTCAGTTGCAAGGTTTGTAAATGCTATGATGCATGTTATTGCAAGAAACACTCTAACAGATTTTGAGTTATACATCAACATTTCAAATCAAACCATGGAGCAGGAAGCACCAACAAACGTACAAGCCCTAATAAATGCATTGCACACAACAGCTGTTTCAGCAAACCACAAGGTCGATAATGAAGAGTGCACAATCAGTTTAGATCCATTAGTGGGAAGTGAAGATATCAACAAATTAGCATGCGGACACAAATTCCACCATACATATATTGTCCAATGGGTACAAATAAATAGAAGATGTCCAGTCTGTAGGGAGACACATCTTTAATTCTTTGTAACAATATTTGAGAAAATGGGGAAAAAAATAAAATTAAAAAATACACTGAACACATGAACACAAAACAAAGGTGACGGTACATACTTTTTAAAAACGAGAACAAAAAATGTATATATGTAAGTACCAAAAATACAAACAAAGGAAAGAAACATTCAATAGTAAGAGGAAACTTATTAACAATTTATAATTGGGAAAACATGAAGATTAAGACAAATGACAAAGAAGGCAGGAAAGGACGATGCTAATAAAAGAATAATTACCGAAGGAGAAAAGATAAGGGGGAAGAATTTATAAAAACAATAAAATAAAATGGGTAAGAATATTTTTAAAAAAACTTTAAAATAATGTTAGTAATCAACAAAATGTTGAAAGCATTTAACAAATTGAGTGTAAAAAAAAAACTAAAGAGCACTCATAGTTAACTTTCTCTGAAGAATAGAAATATATACACCAATATTTTTTAAAGATATTGTATATGAATATAAAAGTTAGAGTTGGATTTTTTTAAAACATCTAAACTTCTAAAAAAATTGGAAAGTGTTATAGTCTTCATATTTTAATTAAAAGATTCCAAAATTTTACACTAAAAATAACAAGTATATAATCAGTAAATACAAACTCAAATGATGCACAAAAAAGCATCCAATTAGGGGGTGATACATAATCTTTTATAGTTTATCATGAGTGAAAATGTAGTTTTGTCAATGTTATGATAAAAAAAATATATTTTTGAAGATATTTTTGAATCAAAAGATTTTAACCTTAAGGTATGCTAAGTTTTGTGGAAAATTATGAATTGGCATTATAATTATATTTATGGTTTATAACTAATGATTTAATTTTAATTATAAATAATTTAATTTTTAAAAATAATATTTAAATATTAGAATCTCGTGCAACGGGTGGATTTGATTACAAAAATACAGACACAAATAGCAACCAATTAGGAATATAAATACAAAATGATCAAAAAACAACATCAACGAACATTAAAACCACAAAATAGGAGAAAAAACCAAAATATAAACTTAAGGACACAAAACATAGAACATGAAATTAAACAACTAAAAATAAAATATTCAAACAAGACAGTCGATATTCACCTGCGCGTAGCGCGGCCTCAACCCTAGTTTACTACTAATAGATAATCAAGGGAGAGTGTTAGGAATGGATAATGATTATCCCATATAACCTACATTAACTTCACGGACTCACTCTTCTATATATATATATATATACACATTAGTGACATAAGAAGACCATCACTTGACTTTCAATTATTCATTCCCCTTCTACATACTTGCTCTCTCTAAAGTTTACATGTGCTCATATTTATACATACATACTCTATTATAACTTATTATTTATAACAAAATGTTTATTTTGGTATCCCTTGTTATTATTGGAGGAAGAAGGCAATACTTCAAAAACAAACAATCCGAACAATAACAATAGATGTAAGAGTTACCCATTGGGATTGTCGAGACTCGAGAGCAAAGCTCTTGCTCTTCAACTTATAGGTTCAAAGTAAAGGTACTGCTTCGAGTGATCGTAGCCAATTATTTAACTGGGTGGCAAAAATGTGATTCGTTGAATTTCGAACTCATTCACTTTTTTAAATGCAAAACGATTGTACCACTTTAATTACTTAATAAAATGTAAAAAACATATATATTTATATTTTGTTGCCCCTGATTCATCGTTGTAAACTCTATAGTTTTTGTGTGTGTGTGTGTTCGGCATCTGTGATTCCACTATTCAATTTCATTAGTCAAACCGTTCATCTATGGTCTAAATTTAATGATTATGGAATCGACGGTAAGAGAGTTTAGGCCCAACGAATCCATTTTGAAAAAAACCTTCAACTGGGCCTTCAGAGCTGAAAACAAAAATTTAAGCCCAATAAGTAAAACGCAGGGCACATTTGAGATTTAAGACCTAGATGGTCTCACTATAAGAAGAAACTAGGGTTTTAAAGTTCATTTCTCTCTTGCAGTCCCCATTGTTGGAGCTTAGCAGCCGGAGGCACAAGGTTTGTCTCTCTCAATCCTCCATTTCCTTCTTACTTAGCTATCTAGGTTAACGAATCTGTCTACTTTAGCGAACTTTAATCCCAAATTAAATTAGGATTTACACTGTTTGTTCTCTGAAGACGCATTTGAAGTGTAGAAATGAGGAACCTTTGACCAACCTCTAATGGTTATTATTGTTGTTGAACTTAATGTTTTGTTAGAAGGAGAAGAAGAATGTCTCACAGGAAGTTTGAGCACCCAAGACATGGTTCTCTTGGTTTCTTACCAAGGAAGAGAGCTAACCGTCACAGAGGAAAAGGTGAGATTTTTTTTTTTATTCAAGTTTTAGATTCAGTCTTTTACTGAAATGCTTACTTGGGTTTTGATAAAGTTGTTATCTTTTTTTTTGCTTAATTGAAAAAATTTATCAGTGAAGGCTTTCCCTAAGGATGACCAAACCAAGCCTTGCAAGTTCACAGCTTTCATGGGTTACAAAGCTGGTATGACTCACATTGTCAGAGAAGTCGAGAAACCTGGATCCAGTAAGTAACATTTGTTTTTTCCTGATTCATAGTGAATCTTGTTTATTATAGAGCTTTCCTTTAGTCTAGAAGTCTTGATTTTTGTGTTTATTGTTGTGTAGAGCTTCACAAGAAGGAGACATGTGAGGCCGTTACTATCATTGAGACACCTGCTATGGTGGTTGTTGGTGTTGTTGCATACGTGAAGACTCCTCGTGGCTTGAGGTCTTTGAACACTGTCTGGGCTCAGCATTTGAGTGAGGAGGTTAGGAGAAGGTTCTACAAGAACTGGGCTAAGTCTAAGAAGAAGGCTTTCACTGGGTACGCCAAGCAGTATGAAAGTGAGGATGGTAAGAAGAGTATCCAGGCCCAGCTTGAGAAAATGAAGAAATACGCAACTGTTATCCGTGTTTTGGCCCATACTCAGGTAATATTGGTTATTGAATGTTTGTGTTGATGTTATCATCGTCTTATGTATGTGTTTTTGTTGACAAATTCTGTGCCATCTCTCTCTTTGCAGATCAGGAAGATGAAGGGATTGAAGCAGAAGAAGGCTCACATGATGGAGATTCAGATCAATGGTGGTACCATTGCCCAGAAAGTCGACTTTGCCTACAGTTTCTTTGAGAAGCAGATCCCAATTGATGCTGTTTTCCAGAAGGATGAGATGATTGATGTGATTGGTGTGACCAAGGGTAAGGGTTATGAAGGTGTTGTTACCCGTTGGGGTGTGACCCGTCTTCCTCGTAAGACTCACAG